>JAOWAW010101517.1:0-15342 GCA_028565695.1 Nicola tetela
CACTTACAGGATTTCAAGCATCAAGTTTCAAGCGCCCTTCCTATAACTTAAGCGCGTAGCTATAGCGCCAGAAATCGGTTTACGTGGGTTCTCCTGATCTCCCTGTTTTGTATCCCCCCCCCTTACCTTATTATCTGCTATACTACTACAGTACTGCCGTACTCGTCCCAAACACCTGTGCACCGACTACCGTTAAATTTCAATGGTGACCCTGACTGTGCTCCTATCCAAATATTTGCTCCCGCTCTGAGCCTTCCTGGACAACACTAACACAATTCCCTCTCCTTACTTATACAAAGATGAGACGGTTGCTATGAATATCCAACGAACGAGTTTACCTAACGCAGTCGACATGACTCTGCATGAATGACCAGCCTTTTAAACAAGTCTGAGTGAAGTCATAAACATCTAGGTGTTACACCAACTGATGATCTTCGCTGGAAAAGCCGTCTTGCCAGAGATAAAATTGTATCGCGGGCAAGTCTATTTCATTCTGCCACGCCGACTTCGTCACTGTCTCAACCGTCAAGGTTTGTCCACTTTTTATACGTTGTATCAGAAACTAATTTTAGAATATGGGAGTCCTTTCTGGAGTAACCTGTCACGACACCTTGCCTACAAGCTTAACCGTGTGCGACACATGTACATGCAAAGCAGCGCGACTAATCCATGGACATCCATTTGTCAATAATACGGATCCCACACCTCATTCTGCCCTTCTCAAAAACTTCCAATGGGACAGATTAACATCGACATGCCTTACCCCCACTAACATACCTTACTACTGTCTTTCTTCTTTTTCCTCTTCGGCCTCGCTATGACCATTCCACGTGTTCTAATCTGAAAGGAGAATAATTCCAAAAGCATCAACGATTATTTCTCATCAACACGATTCTTCCTCATCAACACGATCCTTTCTCATCAACACAATTCTTTCTCCTTTTAACTTGTTCTCTTTCCACCAACATGATATTGCTGTACATGTAACTTTATGTTAAGGTGGTTCTACCCCTCGGCTGATTTCAGCAACCAGATGGAAATGGTCGTAATGTTGTATACTGTTTAAAAGGCATTGGCTGGAACAAGTGAAAGCTGCAGAGTGCATTGTGATAACGTCGATTGTGACCGAGATATGGGAAAATGAAAAATTTTAGCGCGTTGCTGCGTCTTTATTATCATTAAGTTGATAGGAGCGTACACTAGTACTATAGCTGGTTAATCGAGATACACTTCCAGGACTTATAACAAGGAAAGAGGGATAGGCAAAAGTTATAGAAAGACTGGACAGGAAAATACCTGAGATTTGGGAGTACGAGTCCACCCCACAACGCTAAAAGACACAATACACTTTAGAAGAAGAGAAGTAAAAGCAGGGAAACCGCGGAAGAACAGTCACATAGAACTGATGCGACAAATACGCTACTGAACATCGAGGAGAAATAGCGCCGAATTAAATGCCACAGCCATGGGAAATTATAATTACAGCGTAATAATGATGGGCTCTGCTATGCTTCCTACCACGTTACCAGCTATTGTACTCGAAGAAAATTCGATATGACAACTCCATCAACTTTTAGGTCAACCAAAGGTTTAAAACCCCGGTGCTTCTTCATTCAATAACTCAGGGTAGGCCCACTGCTGTCCGAACTTTGTCTTAAGGGCAGTCCACTGAGGTACAACACAGAAGTTTGTATATGTGTGTATGTGAATAAATTAAAGGTTGGCGGCAAACAATTTAATTAACACACGAAAAATAGCGGCCAGTTTTTATTGGTCAAGACAAGATCTTTCGTCCCATTCCTTTTCAAGTCAATGCATGGACAATGAGGATAATCTATAGACCACACAACGGAAACTTAACACCAAATACGTCCGAACGCATGTACAGGTGAAACAGTACAGGCTACACTGCACTGTATACCAGATATACAATCACAAATTCACACACTACAATCAATTCCAGGTATCAATTTCACACCTCTTACAAGCTCCTTTTGTGCACACAATTCAGGTTTGTTTCTAGCGAAAATATCGCCTCCGGGGTGTTCAAGTGTGTCGTGCTTCTTCTTCTTGCCACGATGTTAAAATAGTTCGTGCGAGTCTCATACACAGCCAACAAACACGATCGTGACGTCTTCGGGCGTCGAGTGATAGCCGTGTCGCTCTTTACACTTGTTAGGTCCGTTGTTGTCATGACCAAGCCGTCAACCTGAGTAGCTGGCACCACACCCGTTGCTTGCCCTTTGCCCCAGCTCTTCAATGCGCAGACTTGCGATCTGAGGCTAAGCACGCTACTAGTCAGTTGGTGCTGTCCAGCTCACGATTTCACGTGGGGTCTTCCTCGGCCTTACCATGTCACTCGGCACATGCTGTTTGATTCTTTCCTCCGGCCTGTGTGTGGTTTTGCCAACTTACCTGTGCCCATGCACATTCACAGGTAAAGAAGTATACAACATTTCAGCCGGCACAGGGGTTGTTTCCCAGAGGAATGCAGCAGCGTTCAGACCAGACGAGACTTGGTTGGACCGCACCGGCGCAGTCCGAATAAAGATGGCTCCTTCAGTTGCGGGAGATTCGGAATTTTTCCATCGACATCATCACTCTCTGCTCTCGCGCCCAGCTGGACCAACATTTGACAGAAAACCTCGCGAACAAGAGGGATTATTGACGAGCCAACACACAGAAGCCGATCGCGATCATCGTCCGCCACACGACAGGTGAAAACAGCCCTCTCCGCGCCTTCTCTTACACCACACAAAACTTCTAGCTGCCTTTCTCCGACAGAAATATCTTTCCCCACATTCAATCCAGGCCAAATGCGGGTTTCTGGGTGATTTTGGTCCCCAGCGAAACATAGCGGCCATCACCTGCTCTGCTTGATGGAGCTTCCCACTTGCAAAGAAGAACGACTGTGCAAAGTACGCAGATTTCCATTGGTCCCGCCGTCAGGGAACGAAGTCCCACCGTCAGGGAACGAAGGACTCGTCGGGCAATGTGTCAGTTTCGACAGGCCCGAGAAACTCGATCAAACCCTGTACAGGAAGCTGACAACCTCCACTGTCGACGGGTTCTTGCTTTTGGCGCCTCGCCTGTAGCGACGAAAGCCCGGCGATCTAAGGCGACCGAGGTTGAACTTTTTTGCACATACGTGTTTGATAATTGGGGACGCAGATATAGTGCGCGACATCGCCGTGGGAAATACACAGAATGCAATGTCATTTAGTCCACTGAATGGTTTAACTAGATTAACAGGTCACATCAAATAGCGCGACTTGTCTCAAGTACTACAGTGCATGCTTTAGTGTTGAATTACATCTACGCACAGCGCTAAATTAGTGGAAGTGCAGGCTTTTAACTTGTTCTTTCTGCTGACATGACGATGGCAACAAGGACGTGGTGTAGATCGCCTCAAGTACATCCTTGTGCGACTTGCGGCGAGCATGTGCGATCACGTTGAAATTCTTTACCATGTCTCCGTCCACGCGCGGGTATTGCTGGCTGCCAAATGGCGAATTATTGCTAAATCAGACCTAGCTGTTCGTGTGCATGCAGCAGTCTGTTGGGTACGCATTGCTTGACTCGCTCTTGAAGTTGCCGCAATGTTTTGCCCACACAAATGATCCCACAGCCGGCTGCACTCCGCCGTATACTGATGAACAAAACTTTTCATAGTTGTCGGCAATTCATCTTGTCATTCACCTTCTGCTTGATAGTCTCATTAACTATCACCAACGGATATCCATTCTGAACAAAAATGTCCTTCAGTCCACTCACCAGAGCAGAGCAAGAGCATATCCGTATAGCTCTGGCCAAAAGCGACCTTACCAGACTTCTCTTAAGCTTCAAATCTCGTATCGCAGAAGGAATCCGATCGTAAAGCCCCGTGAACATGAGTGTCCGGTAAATCTCTCCAAAATGTCACCTCTATGCTTCACTTCATCATCCAAAAAGAGTAGTTTGCTACCCACCTCCTGTTCTATCGTGAACCGTAAGGCAGGATGAACTTGATTTAACATTTGAATGAACTCTTCTGCTTCCTCAACACCTCCTCGAAATATCACCAAACATCGTCGCCATCGATACGAGCGTTCGTTTCCGCTAACTATTTGGCCAATTGATGTTGGAGTGGATGCATATGGATCATTGAAAGGATCGCTCTTAGTGGATCATTGAGCATGTGAACTTTCGGTACATCATACATCCTAGGTCATGCCGTTCCTACTGGTATAATTCTTTCATCTTTCTTTCTCTCTCTCTCTCCCTCCCTCCCTCCCTCCCTCTCTCTCTCTCTCTCTCTCTCTCTCTCTCTCCCTCTCTCAAGATGTCCTGTGTTGCTGGCTCAAAGAAGAAATGCCTGTAGTGCTCTTTTATGTTGCAATGTCCGATCATGGGTACCAGCTTCTCCAAATTAACTCAAATTTGTCCTGTTGCGATATGTACAGCAGGTCCTCCACAATCCTGATGTACTTATCCGGGTCCATTATTTATCACCACTCCGTTAACTTAATTTGTCCTGTCTTCTGACAATGACACTGTTGTTTCTTCTCAATGAATTGACCGCCTTCAAGTGTTCATTCCTGAGCGGGAGCCCACTTCTCTCAACTTTCACTGATAGCGTACTCCTGAGCAAGATCAGCTAGACACGCTTTACATTCTCTCCCCTTCTCCACATTGACTGGTCTCTCTTTCAGTAACTGTTGCAATTTGCCAGCCAATCAACCCCTACTTCATCAATCTTATAGGTGGCACTCCGAAATTTAAGCCTCGACAACCACTTCTCTCTCAGCCTCCCATAATCCCACACCAGCTAAGTTGATGACTGTAGCCTCCAAAAATCTGCCTGAGCCAAGCTGGTTTCTACTCAACGTTAGCAATACGTCCTCCATTCTTTCCATCTTACCTGGTCTCTTGACCTAGTTTTCGTCTGGTTCAGAAACTTGCATTAAATTTCAAAACCTCAAGGGATCAAACAATGTTTGCTTTTAAGTCTCAGCAAATAATTCAAACACTCAATCTGCTGGTTCAGCAGGTTCAACAGCCCCTACGTGATGTGTCCCGCCTTCTACGCGTATAAATTGGCATGCCTGGAAAGTGGTAGACTACTAGTACCAATCGAAGTGGTTGTGGTTTGCAGTTTTTCTGCTGGTGGGGTATTGTGGGGGTGTCAGCAGTTCTAGTATCCCTTATTTTTTGCGTGCTTTACCCACTAGCGTGAGTGCTCCCCTCCAGTTTTGCTGTAAATCTGACGAGCCATTACCTACAAAAAATTAGTGAATTTGTTTTCAAATTAATAATAGCGACGTCACATGTTTGCGAATGGGAATTTTGACCCACAACCACAGATCATATGAACCAATCGCATTTTAGTGACAAGTTTTAGCAACAATGGTTGTTGCACTAAATTCGCTAAAACTTTTAAGTTGTTACGGAATTTTCGCCTATTTACACTACTACAGGGCCATACGAGCACATGTAAGCCGATAAGCTTAATAATAGGTATTAAACTAGTAAGCAGCCATGGGTGTTGGAGGCTTCAAATACGGATGGAGGCACAGGTGTGAATAATCGCATAGGTGTGGAAAGCTGTTTATCTTGTTGTTTTTTATTTCTTTTTTTTTTATTTGACTGATTCTCTCCTTCTAAACGGCAGAGAGATCGGAGGTTTTACTTGGCAAAGCCTACAGATGCAATAATCTACTAAACAGCCAGCCAATGCTGATAATGAAATACAATTATTACGTATATATATGGATAGGAACAGGTAGAACCTCGACTGAGCAACAGCTATTAGTAAGATATCAAAATTGCAAAATACCAAAAGTAATTTTGAGTAATTCATCAGTATGGCAAACCAGACAGTTGTTAAGTGAAAAAGTGTCAAGACAGACACAACGCAACATTCGTTAGTAAGGCATTTCAAAATATTGTTCTCCAGAGATTATTTAAAGCAAAACTAATTTTTTTGCCTATGAACAGCTATCAGAAATACATAAATGTATATTTTCCCTATATAGTTGCTCAACCCATCTGTGACGTCGCTATGGCAAGACCTGTACATCAACTTAGATTACCCTGCAGGCTCTGTCATAGGGACGATTGGGTCGAGTCACCTTAAGCAAAATAGGCGTTAGCGCACTATCAATAAATTCTGCATGTTCACACATTGCACAATGCATACTTCGTAATGTACCCATGGCAACAGCCTGAACTCGTTCTGAGCACACATATTATGCAATGCAAACTCTGTACAGTAACCATGATGACATAATCCAAAGGAATTGCATCACTAAGAAGATATTCACCCTGGTCAAAATGTAGGAAAACATTACAAAGATAAAAAAAAAAAACAAAAGAATTCAAGTAGTGCAAAAAGTACACAAGAAGTCATTGAAGAAAGATAAGTGTTCTTGCAAACTTTCTATCTCATCCATCTGGTGATACTCAACGGGTTTACATGCTGTTCTTCACAACTGTCCTACAGATGAGGAATTGTCTTGTGAAATTCCACAGTCTCATATTGGTGCCCAGTGACAATCATTCCTCCTTCCTTTTCCATGCCTTGTGTCAACTCTACTGGCGACTCCCTTCCTATGTCAGTTGGTAAGTAGGCTGGATTTGTTGTCATGCCAATATTAAGAGGATAAACTTTTGAACCAAGTGAGATACAGGTACCTGGCATGTTCCTCCAATTTGACATTGTGCTAGATGCAGACGAGTTGTCCATCAATATTCCTTTTTCATCAGCTGACCGTGGCCCAGCTTTGGAGAAATCATCACACACCAGATTCCCACATGACTTCAGCTGGCGTGGGCTTCGGAAATCCTGCTGTTCTTCTGTATTCTCTGGGAGCTGAGCACGGCTCTTGATGCGACGTTTGTAAAGAATGATGAAAACCACAATAAGTAAAATAAGGAGGAGAGACAGGGTGGCAGTGGTGGCAATGGAAATTGTTCCATCAATGCTGTTTGAACTCTGCGATTCAGTTCCAACTGTGGCTGTAATCAGGAAGAGAAACACAAGGTACAATGACACAAACTTGTTTGTAGCTCTGGCAACTTTACTTCTTCCTTCTTCCCTTGCACCATAAAGTCCTCTGTGTGTGTGTGTGTGTGCGTGTGTGTGTGCAGCCTTACAGCTTCTTCTCGGTCTCTTTTACTCTCTTTTAAATTAGTAATTTCATAGACATTAACCAAACTGATATTTTAGTTCATTGCAGTACTCACAAATGCACAAACATTTTTTTTTAAATGAAATTTAAATCATTTGTGCCTACAGACTTTCTCACTATTGCAAGGAGTCCATTCACAGTTCATAGGCTTTGTTGTTGACGTTGATCGGCACTTGCCACCATTCCCAGTCAGAATGCCACACATTCAACATATCGACTAATTATATCCTCCCAACTCTCCTATTATAACATTCCCTTCAGAGGTGAACATTGTACACGTTCAAGGCATGCTGCTTACAAGGTAGAAATGTTGGGATTTCTGGAAACTCCACTGCATAGGAATTGCTCCATGGCCCAGCCAGTGTTGCCAAGATGAGTCGTACTTGAAACGTGTAAACAATGTTCGCTTGAATACCGTTGATGACTTTGAAGGTGTTACGGCTTGTTGTATTTATTCGAATGTCCACACCTTGTTGTGAGGATGCTTTCCCAAATATCTCATAAACAGCCGCATATTGTGAGTAGGGAACCGGAGTCCATCTTAATTCAATAGCATCAAGTGTTTGCTTAACAACCAAGTTTGTTATTGTCGGGGCTGTGTAAACAAAAGGAATTATGATTGAAAGTTAGTACAGGATTAAAGTTACCTTAATTGTGTTGAAGTAAGGAGTTTGGCTCATCCTGAAAGCAGGAGAATTTCAGGAATCATCATCTTTCAAATTTTTTGCCCTTGAATATACATTGATAAGAAATCATTTTATTCAGACCATAATACAATTTCATGAGACAGTTTTGGAAGCACTGCATCCCCCCCCCCCCCCTTCAGGCACATATCACGAAGACAACGGAGAGCTGCAGCTAATGACACATTCCAAATTTTAGGCTAACAATTCATATTAAGATTATACAGATAGTGCACTCACGGGAAGCATTTGAATATTCAGACAAACCTACTTAGAGCTTAAAATACCACCCACCTACAGTACTTTAGTTGTCAAATGCAAGCACAAATACCAGTTTACAATCTTTACAGGACAATTAATTTTGATAAGTGAAATATGAAATAATAATGGCAGCTCAACAACCTGGAGGTCTCTTGAAAAGGCCAAATGGCTTAAAAAATCACGACTCTCCAATGATCAGAAGTTATCTTTGTAAAGTACATGACAAAAATATGCTCTACATCTAGTTCATCAACTGAGACTATGGCATTTAATGCCAGACATTTGACCTATTTCAAGGATCAAAACATTGAAAGCTAGTTCTACAATCACCTGAGCAAATAAGAGGTTGGCGGCCTGCAGACCATTTTCCACCATCAGTGCACACACTAGTGATTACAGATGGCGTAGAATTAATTCCATCATTGCATCTGTAAGTAGCTGTGCCATTGGCAGCATATCCGCTGCAATGGACAAGCTTGGTGTTGGCTGGAGGTGAAGGTGGTTGTCCACAGGAAGTAGGACGACAAAACGGGATGGAAGCATTCCAACGACCGTCATTACCACCACACCTCAAAGCATGAGAACCAACCAACCTGTAACCACTTGCACATCTAAAGCTGATAGTTGAGTTCTCAAAAAATGTGTTGCCGTTACGGTAGCCAAATAATGGTACGCCAGGATCCCTACATGTGGTACCTGACAACAGAGCAACAAGCATCTGGCATAGTATTGTTACCACAGTGAGGAATGGAAAGCTATGATAGAGATACAGATCATGGAAATCCACGCATACATGCACATGGGCATGCAAGCACACATATACACACATACACACACACACTCACACACACACACACACACACACACACGCACACACACACACACACGCACACACACACACACAGAGTTATCATACAAGGAGTGCAACTACATGGAATCCTTGCAGGCCCAAGGTGCGCATCATGAGCCCACGGCTGAAGAGAACTTGGGAATTTCGTCAAAAGAGCTTTATGCCATTATGGATGCAGGACCAGCATACAGTACCTCATGAGCACCTTGTCCCCATACATACATACAGATTCGGCAATTGAGAGATGTACGCCATACACAAATGCATACAGATGGTACAGTAGGTACTCGGCAAGTTAAATACTAATGCACAAACCCCCATGTGCCCAATAATCATACAAGGAACCCAGCCATTCTCAGTCGCTACCAGGCCTGATGATGGTGAAAAGGGGCAGACATGTAGGAACCTTTCAGGACTCCACCTACATAGGGGGAGCTCATGGCAGAATTTGTCATCGTGTCAAAACATAGATTGACACCAGCTGCAGTACAGGAAATGCAGGTATGGGACGTACATAGCCTCATGGTATCTCTCCATACAAATTCCTTGTTGCATAACGTAGGTATGCACGTGCATGTTATTGCATGTATGGTAGATATTTTGTGCATGCAACACACACAAACATGCATGCATGCATGCACGCATGCATGCACACACACACGCACACACGCACACACGCACACGCGCGCGCGCACACACACACACACACACACACACACACACACACACATACTTATGCATATCCAATAACTGTTCAAGGAACCCAGTTGGCCTGACAAGGATAATAAATATACAATACACATACAGACCTATGCAGCCTTTCAGCACTGTTGATAAAATGTGGAAAACTCAAGAGAAAGTTCCACCTAATAAAAAAACTATACACAGAATACATGCTGAGGATTATTTATCACTCACTTATACATCATCTAACAGCCAATAATAGAAAGAAAATCCACAGTGGCAGATTGAACATTATTCATCATTGGCCATCAATACAGCTTTTACTTACATTACAACACACACACACACACACACACACACACACACACACACACACACCTGCAGAGCAGTTCTTTATGGCATCTGGACATGCACATCGGCGTCTCAGCAGTGCCGTTTGTCCATCGGCATTGTTTGGATACACCAAGCAAAGGTACTTGCCACAGCCACCGTTGTTGTATGAACAAGGATTTCTCCCTGGCAAACAATCAGAGAAGACATGTGTCATCCCTAAGGTAAATTTGCAAAACCGTAACTCTCCACAGTTTGACTTACAGTAGAACACACTATTTGTTGGGATCAATAATTGGAACTGGTAAGTAACTTTATTCAAAGGAGAATTCTTGCCGGGAGACTCATAACAAATCATTTTCTCTTTTTTTACCGGCTGCAGTGCACAGCGGACTCGAACCTGCGTTGCACCAGTAAGCTATAACATCATAGTCACTTCATAGTGTCTCGCTCAGTGGATATCGGATCATGCTGAGGGAAAGTCACAAAGCGTGTCATGAAGCCAGCTTCTTTGAGCTGGTGGATTGGTCGAGCAGTTAAGATCGTGATTTTCATTCAGCTAGGTGCTGGGTCACCACAGGTTCAAGTCCACTGTGCGCTGCAGCCAGTAAAAAAGAGAAAATGATTTGTTAATTAAGTTTATTTTGAGGAAGGTCAAAAATTCTTTCTAGGAGAAATGATGAATTAACTTCCAAGCTGATAAAAAATGTGAGAAAATGATTTGCTTGTTTCAAGGGCAACAATTGTTCCAAATTGTCACAAAAGCAAACCCCGAAATTCCAAAATTACTGCTTGACAATTCATCAGGCAACATTTGTTCATGTCAGCATAGCTTACAGTGAACTGTCACATGCATGAAGCTCTCCAGTGATAAGGATCAACTGTAGCCCTTCAGACCTTTCCCTTTGAAGGAGTCAGATTGTGCTCAAGGATATGTGAGTTACCTGCCCGTGTCATTTGGTTTTTAAATCACTCACCTTCTTAAGGACACAGTCCTTTTTTATACCAGTGTTCTCATTGGGTGATATGCCAGGTGCAGAAATTTATGACAGCAACAACCCATAATCCTCCCACCCAGCCCTATGATATTGTGAGAGAATGTGCTGAATAAGTAGAGCATCCACATGGCCCTTATTGGGCTGACCTACATATCTTGAGCCCAAGGCAAGAAAATACTTGGGACCAATTCAACTGAAAGATTGACACCAGTACAAAAAATGTAGGTGCAGGGCAGGCATCATCTCATGGCCACCCTGTCCCTATACCGAGATAGGTTGGCATGTTGAGATGTCCACTAGCGCCATTGTATGGTAGATACTCAGCACATGTAACACACACATTCACGCAAATGCACACATGCCCAATAAATTGGCAATAATTAAGCAATGCACCCACACTCCTTACCAGGCTTCACGAGGTTAATAAAGTAGAGCAAGGTAACAAATAATTTCTTCATGCTAGCTTTTTATCAGGCAAATCCCGTTATGCCAGAATAAAATCAGGCATGCCAAACACACATGTAACAGGAATGTCTACGTTCTTCACGTGTTATATAGCACTTCAATGACCTTAAAAATGCATTTCTCCAGAATAAAACAAACAGTCTTACCCTGCTGATGACTGAGAACATTGGTGCTTAGCTTGACAGTCTTAAGTGCTGATCCGAAATGTCCGATATGGCTGGAATTGTAGAAAAGACGCATGGGAGTTGAGTGGTTTATCTTTAATGCTCGCCAAATGCTGGTCTTAAGCCGGGAGTTTTGAATTTCATTGGACAGCCAAAGGATATAGTGTCCATAAACTTCCACTCCTCTGACTTCAGACGGTGGCTTGTAAAGCAACTACAAACAATAACAATAAACAATTGTTCACCCACTCAGTGTTACTATGGCATCTCTCTATGTAGCCCTTATAGTCATACAGTCTAGGCATTAAGGATCTATACCGACATTGATGTACTGGTATTGCATTCTGTAGATGTGCATGTTCTGGATGCAGTACTGCCAAACAATTAAGTTAACCCGTTGCAACAGGAGCGCTGCTGCCCATCTTGCAATGGTCAACTTTGTTGCCTTGGTTACACCCACTGCTATGGCTAGCCATGTTGCTGGGCCTTGGCCTGTTTGCATAATTCACCTGTTTTCCTATTTCATTTCATGTGCTGTTAGGAAAGGGATTCATAGAAGAAGCTTGCAGAGAAATTCTAACAGTTCTTCCATTTTCACCGCAAGCAGTTGACATCAAGTGCTTGACTGAACTTTAAGTCTGTTGATCATAAAACATAAGTTTAAGTTGTCCTTTCCATCACTTTAATTTTGTTTCAAGGAGTCTGGGCTAAGGTTTCATTCAGTTACTCATGATCCATGTACAACGATCTCCCAAGTCATCACTGGGGCATTCGCAGTTAAACATGAGGAAGCTGCCATGATGACAGGTTTAACAAGTCTGGCAAATGTGGCTGATGCACAATGTACAGGGAGAAATTGCCGCTGGTTTGCCGCAGCTGAAGCATACATTCTTGCTATAGGTGTCTGCAGGTATGGTTCAGATTGTCACTTTGAGCTAATGTACATATCCTACTCTGTAAGGGAATTACTACCAAAGCTAATATTTGAATTGTATTCGATAAAATTTGGTGTCAAAAGAATAATTTCAAAAAGGAATATTTGTTACATAGTAGCAAGCAATTATAGGTCGGGTTAAAGTTTGCAGCATGAGTTTGCCATGGCGTTGATGGTGGGAACTGTTGTGCTTTTGTTGATTACACTTACCATCACATGATGATCAAAATATATGTATGAATACAGTATGACATTGAAGTCCACTGCACACAGTACATATGGAAGCGTTGTTATGGGTGGATGCCCACTTAGTGTTGAATTTGGATCATGCATATTGGCCTCAATCTTCGCGTCAATCTGACACAAACTACGCGAGCAATAGGGTGCAGAAGTCCAGAATGTGCAGATTGTCGCGTCCTGCAGACCAGCACTGGTCTGACTTCCAGAAGAACGTTTATTTAGCCAACAATGCTCCTGTACATCAGCTACTCCATGATGGCGCTAAGTGATGCATAATATTTCCATATGCAGTGTCACCCTAAGAAGCATATCCTGTATTTGTTTATGAAAGAGTTTATGAAGTATTCATTCTAGCTCTAGTTGTTAGCACTTCATCCATCTTGCCACTTATGCATATGAGTAATCTTGCTAATCTTTACATTATCTATCCTTGGCTAACACTGAGGGGAGGATTATGGGGGCTGGGTCTCCCTTGAAAATTTTGAAAATTTAATGTGGATGAAGTAATCTGTTTTAAGTCTCAGTAATAATAGGCTCTGGAAATTTGAGTTACTCAGTAACAGTAACACCCTGCATTTATTTCAAAGTTCATCATTGCGTGTTCGTGGTGCATGAAGGGCCAAGAGCAAAACAGTTAGACGTCTGCACGGGTATCGCTGGTGACGTTGATGATGCACGGTGTTGAAAGATCTGTCTGCCCCACTCAAGCAGCTTTGGACACAGTTGCAGGTGAATCGTTTGCCATGCTGACTAGCCACATGTGATGAAAGTGCTGGCAGCACTAAACAGTGTTTGTACATGTACTGGGTAGTTTCCACAAACTTTATACATCATGTACAGCAGTCGCAAAATATGCTCAATTACAGGTTTTACTGAGGTACTAGCAGATAATTTACCATACCATTACTGCTCTGCTGTAATGGCACGATTGTGCACAACACATGTTCAGTTCAAAACCCAGCACAGCAGGTATCAAGTTTAGAGGAACATGTCCATAGGTCTTTGTTAAGAGAGGGAGGGTTGTGAGTACGCCCGCCATGCCCTTCTCTGGATCAGCCATTGCTACTAATGTCGCCTACCCTTAAACACACAGTGTGTGCATGTTACACTGATAAGCAGACAGTTGTGGCAAGAAAGTGCCAGCATGCCCAAAGACGTTCTTAAGATCTGTCACTCTGCTATGCGTTCATAACCTTGCATTGACATAGCCGTGATCATAAATGAGAGTGTGCATTTGACTGTTTCCCTACACTAATAACGGGACACAAACAACATGGGCGCTATGTGCCCACTTGCCATGTTCTTAAATTTACCATAGCCAAGCATGCACATCCTTAAGGGAGGTGTATGCATGTAGATCAGTGTGTAAACCTATATGTGAAATCCCTAATTTCCGACCTCCTTGTGCTCTTAATTTTGGCCAAATACCCAACCTGGTGTTCTTTGGCAAAGTGTTCTTCATGTCCCGATATTGTATGTATGGCTGCATGTACATACCTGCAGTGTAGTATGCTTGTATGTGGATGTATATGCTCAAGTTGTATGTATACATCCCTTTGCTGCCTTGGTCATCTCATTTTATTTTTAACCTCTATGATCTTCAAGATAATTTCATCTTATTATGTTCAGCTTTGAACTCCACTACACTCTCCAACCCAACTGGCTCCTCCATTTTAGGTTAGCTGTAATCTAGGTCAGTCTGCTTATATTACTTTTTACCCCGCACTCTCACCGTGGCTTGTACAAGTCATTTCTTCCTATTAAGGTATAAAATTAGCATAATATTCATGTCGGAGTAACTGTCATGAGTCACAAATCTTCATGTGGTTAAAACGGAGAAGAAACCTCATTTTGTATAAGAAATGACCAAAATAACATGGCGTTACCCAACAAAGTGCCTCTTACCTTGATATCAGAACCATTGAAAGTTGCCGAATATATCTCTGAAGAATTGACCACTTGCCCATCTGGAGCGGGTATATACTCACTCCAATATACTCTCTCACTATCACCGTCAGTTGTGAAGCCGTAGATGTGGCTTTTTCGTTCAATATTGTATTCCATAGCTGAGCCATCTAGAGCTGCTCTACCTATATAGCTTAAGTGTGGAGGACTTGTTGTTGATAATGTCCAAAAGAGCAGCCTGGTGGTCAAAATAAGAGTCAACAAACAAAGGCTCAAGTGACAATCATCATGCCAATCTTGGAAACAAGCGTTTTTGGGGCTTGACTTGTTACCATAGCAACCCTGACTTATGACTGTTTTTGAGATCAAGCTAACAGTGAAAACTTGTAAAACTCTCTCCCTGATTTTGTCTTGAAAGTTTCATTAAGCACAAGTCTGTTGGCCATAGTAGGTTTCTGTAGCTGAATAGTGAATATTGAATCCCAAGAATCAATTTGCCATAGTCCACATGACACCAGCGTTACTATTCTTCTTTCTTTTGTCATTTTCCTAATAACCTCTCTTAAATTTCCTCTGCTTAACTCTTCTTCTTCTTCTTCTTCTTCTTCTTCTTCTTCTTCTTCTTCTTCTTCTTCTTCTTCTTCCTCCTCCTCCTCCTC
>JAOWAW010101528.1:0-13079 GCA_028565695.1 Nicola tetela
ACCTGGAAATTCTGGACTAGCTCTTGCTGCTATTACTAATTGTTTCCTCAAAGCACATAAGATCTGGACATGTCAGACTATTATGCATGGCCATAAATGTATACCGGTATATAATGTGCATTTAGCGCAATGTTGTTGCTTAAGTGTTAAGTACATGAATAAGGAAAGTCTGCAAACTACAGAAGGGTGGAATATAGAATTATTCGTTCGTTCGTTGGATCAGTATTCGATAGAATATTCGTTCGTGAAAAAATGGCATTCGTGCATCACTAATATATAGATATATATCCTTCAATATAAAACGGGCAACACGTCAGTGAGGAAGTGGCATTTTCTAGCCAAACATTCAATCTCTGACCCACAGTCAGCAAAACAAAAGCGCTTGACTTTAGGAGATGTAAGAGAGGAGGTAGATGATGTCCAGCTGCTCCTCAAAAGGTTAGCCTTTAGGCCACCATTGCCGGGAGTGTTTTTGGCTTCTGGTATGGAAAGCACGGTTTAAATTATGAGCTTAGTTGTGAACATGCTAATTAACATTATGCCAATCACGAAGGTTGAGCACCAAGGGTTCAGGAATCTTCTGCATCACCTGACGCTTACCTTCACCTCGTCATGCTGTAAGTCAGCCACAGCCCACTTAGAAGCATAGCACAATGAGCTCATACAGAGGTTGATTTCAATCCAGTCATCGCCTGATGTTTCTGGTGCGGCTTTGACCCTGATCTCTGGACATCTATTGCCATGGAGCCATTCACTGGCGCATGGCATTACTGCACACTTCATTGACCAAAAGTCAAAATGCAATCTCTCATTCTCATCTTGCAAATGATGGAGGAGGTGCATACAGCTGCTAATCTTTACCATCGACGTTACAAGGTAGCTAGTACCTTTCGATTACTGATAAGGTGAAGAGAGGACAACACACCCAACATTACTCTCCCTGTGTTGAGCTAGAACTGAAGCACCACAAGTGTGGCCACCAGCTATGTGCCAGCCATACCATTTAAATGTCTATCAATGAAGGCGGATGTTGCAAAGAGTTTGCTGGCTGTACCAGCCACAGGCATAACAGCGGAACGTGTGTTCAGGGCTGCAAGACTAACTTGTAATCAGAGAAGAGCAAGCCTCTCTGTTCAACATGTGGACATGTTAGTTTTCTTGAACAAGAATGGGAAAACCCTTGACTCAATGTTATTATCATATTTATTATACTACTCTGACTCTTTCTTGCTGACATCCCTTTTTATTAGCATTGATGCTACCACATGCAAGTTGTAGCGGTTTGTTCTTCTCAGCCAGTTAGCTCACGTATGCATCTGTACATAATTATATAAGTTGAGCAGTTCTCTCTGATGCTATTACCTGGACAAGGTACCTGTGTCGCCCTTGGGATGGTACCTGATACCCAATACCTGGAAGAAATTGCTACCCAACTCAGCACTAAATAGTTCTTTCTGTGCAGAGCCATCTTAGCATCTTAGACCATAGACACCTGCCATTTTGTGAAAGCATACAACCATTAACACAGTGGTACAAGGTACAGCAGGGTATTTATAGGTACTTATCTGTAATGATTTGTAGATATGATTTGTTGGTGCATGGTCATGACTGACTTACCTAAGCTTCTGACAACTAGAGAGCTAGCAATGAAAGAGCTTCGCTGAAGACCAGTCTGTCTCTTTCTCCTCTGTGAACCGGCTGCTTCTATTCTCTGCTGCATCAGCGCAACTAGGTTACTACTGACTGAAGTCAGCACATCTAGGTCTAGCCGTTTACGTAGACTCAATGCCTCAATGATCGCCTCCGTAGTAAAGATTGGTGACCTGCAGTGAAATTTCAGAGTTTGTTGGTAAGATAACCGGTTTGTTGAAGTGAGCCTATGGCCTAGAGCAGTTCCCTTGAACACTCATGCACCTTAGTTTTTGCAGGGTAGTTTTCAACGGATATGTAACCCATTCTCACCTGAAAGAGGCTTTTTGTAACTTGACATTAAAACCAGCCAGAAGAATGTTTTCCACCTTGTCAACAGCAGAATGAGAGCAAAAAAAGTCACTGGAAGGCCAATGAGAAACGCTGAACGTAATTTTTTCTTTGATTTTTATGCATATGATATTGTACACCAATGTATAAGAGTGATTGCTTCCAGGTCATGTTAATTGAGAATGATTTTTGTTTCCAGCAGCACTGTTTCCCTACAGATACTGATGTGTCAGCAGTGTCCCAATAGCAGCCACAGGATGTACTTTCAATTCATTTCAGGTTCATACAGGTAGCCTCAATACAGAAAATTACACTGCCAACAGCCTTTGTGAGCTAGTCTCAGTATCTTCAGACTAATTTTGCCTATAAACACACACACACGTACAGCGGATATGTTATTGTTACATCCCTGGTAACACAGAGTGTTATGATTGGAATCACATCCTTTGTCTTTCCCTGCTTTTTCTATCTAGACCAGTTACTTTGTGTAGGGTAGAGGTTGTTTGGGGGAACAACAATCAATTGTACATTTGCTATGAGCACATGATTACCTCCTCTTGTAACGCAGATGCAGTTGTCCGGATATTTTCGTGAACTTGGGCAAAAAGAAAGAACTGGCGTGCACCTGTCAACAGCACAGTCAAAACAGCACATACATCCACAGGTAGCTGGAAATTACCTTGGGGTAGGAACTAATTTCAATAAATCCCAAAAGGGAATCTACGGGTTCAGCCCTAAACCTGTCCCACTCTTTAACACTCTTTCAAAAGCAATCTGAACAACAGATTGCCGTCATTCATTAATGTTTCCCCGGCCATATCACATTGTAATAATAACTAGGCAAATTATTTCCCTCCGCAGGCAATATAGGAACTAGTGAGAGATAGCCCTGACTACCGTGTCAAGGTCAGTCCAATATTGATAGCACACTGTGTCACTGTTTTGTCAAAATGGTACCAAGATGTGTGTCACACCCCCGCCTGAATTAAGCTTGCTTGTTTGCCTTGAACAATACCAAATTCCATCTGATGACTGTCACGTTCCCGCATCTATAGTGTGGAGTAGCAATTCACTTCTGCACCTTCTACAGCTGATCCCAAGCCAGCAGCCAATGTTAGGCATGCTAACCTTTGGGTTCTAGTCCTGAATTTCAGGCCCATATTCATCAGCCATCTAGATGTCACTCAGCTAGATTAGTGTCTGCGGCTATGTGTAGAGTTCACTCTACAAAGGGTGTCTTGGAAGTGGTGCAACACAAGTACATAAGGCAAGCCATGCTCAGCATGAGCACTCTCCAAGGCTTCTCCAACCTGTCTCTGCCCTCCCAATCTACCCGATCAAAACCACTAGCCAAAAAAGTAGCTTAATAAACAAATCACAATGTCATATAGATGAATCGAGACTGCTTCAGAGAGTGCGAGCACGCTTGACACTGGTGCACTCACCACCACTCCACACATGCTAGTAAAACACGATAAAACTGAACTGAAGACTGCCAGTGGTAAGGAAAAGAAATACTCATGAAAACAATGAGTCATAACAAACAAAGGCAAGTCACAATACATGCCGTGACATTATGGTTAGGGCAAAACAGTGGTGGCGATGGCCAGCTGGAGTATTTTGGAAATATTGCAAAGGTGATGAGGATGTTTAAGTGCTAGCTGTCATTACCCAATGGTTTGAGTAAAATTACAGACATTATCAGCTAATAAAATTCCTATTCTGGAAAGAAAAGCAAATAAATCTATCCATGCAGCTCAACTCATGTGACAAGTACAATTACTCACGGACAATGCTGATTGTAACTTGATGCATGACCACCTCAGAAGGAATGTTTGATGATTGGCAGGTAAATACTGAATTGTCATCAATGAAGTTAATTCGATCAGTTTCCAAACGGAAAGTTCCACTTCGAATTGGAGTAGAGAGAATTTGATCAGACCACCGAGTATTCCACTGCGTGATAATGCTGAAATTTGTCGAGCAAATCAGGTTCTGAGTTAGATCTCCCCGGCACCATTTGGTGTTATTTGGGAAAGGAAAACCCGACACTTGGCATGGAAGAGATACTCGTTCACCTTCATACACAGATAATTCACTGATCAGTGTGTTGATGGCTGCTGGAACTGCAGACACAAACAAACACATTCATAGAAAGACAGAGGTCAGACTTTATTAGTCTGTTCCTCAGGTCAATGATTCCTGTTAACTTCATCCAATGAGTATACAGACATTTCTCCTACCTCTTTGACTATACTCTTAGACAAGCTCTGTTTTCACAATTGTAATGTTTTATCTGAATTTTGGACCAGAGATAGCATACCAAAATCAAACACCACTGAGAACCCAATTAGCAAGGGATGTTTTCTTGCTAATTTTTGAAATAAATGTCAGAGGTAGATACATGTACTTATTAACTTCATTATTAGCACCACAGTACCTATACACTCCTCTCGTTGTGCATGGCCAAAATCGAGAAACCCATTCAGACATTGACATTCATATGATCCTATAGTGTTTATACACCGTGCCCTCTCCGGCACATCACAGTCAGTAGCTTCTGCACGAATGCTTGCCCGACACTCATTCTGGTCTCGGCAAAGGCGACCGTCTCCAAGAGCATCCCGATATCCAACATTGCAGCGACAAAGATAACTTCCAATGGTGTTTGTACACTTAGCATTTTGGTCACATTGATGGATTTGATCAGAGCACTCATCTATATCATTGCATCGCACACCATCACCAGAAAATCCAACTTTGCACTGACAGCCATTAAATCCTATGAGGTCGAGGCAGGTTGCACTGGCGTGACATGGCAACAGTAATGGTGTAATTTCACATTCATTAATATCTGCAGAAGCACATAGGCTGTGCAACTGTGATGGGCTACATTTCTAAGCAACAAGGTGAATGAAGCTCACAGCCTCAGACAGGGTTATGCCAGATTAGCTGACCAAAAAGAAAACAGTCAGAAATTCTCTAAGCCCCAAATTGTGAAGACTATGGAAGGGTTTCGCAGATGGCTATGATTGCACATATTTTATTCAAAATGCTAGAGAGCTACAAAATGGTCGTTCCTATACTATGCTGCAGTGGTTTTGTTAATCATTGATAAACAAAACCTACATCACACCGCCTCTATTGAATGGCTACATTGAGAATTATACCTATTGCCAATTCGTCCCTTTCCTAGGAAAGGGTCAAATTGGCAATATGTATAACTCTCAATGTAGCCATTTATTAAAGGCAGTGTGATATAAGTTTTGTTTATCAATGATTAACAAAACCACTGCAGCATAGTACTATTTTGTAGCTCTCTAGGACATTCACCCCAACAAATTGAGAATTTCAGATGGCACAGGTAAATATTTGTGGCAATCGATCACAACTTGACAACATACAACATCACCAGCAATATGCGACATTCCAAGTGAGATGGAGCGATGCATGTTTAAGTTGTAACTAGGCAAAGATCAAGAGCACACACACGTACACTTATACTAGTACTTGATACATGCACTGGCATATGCACGGAAGTTATGTCGCATTGAATGGAGGTGCTTTCTGGTGCTCAAACTGGTGAAAAGAGGGAAGGCAACGTTTCCAGGAAGTGAAAAGACGCAGGGTATCAACCGTCGAGCAGTTAACATCAAGTTTTTTGGGCTTCGTGTTGTTAAATTTGACTGTGCAATATATGGTACCAAAAAGATGAGTCAACAACTGACACCCGATGAGGCTCCTGCTACTGCGTATTCAGTTCCAATTTACCTGCAAAAAAACTGTCCTTGCTGTGATTAGCCTGGCTCAGCTTTTGACTCACAGAGGCTGCCACTGTATTCAGCCTTTTCTCTATTGATGGATGGGCTTACTGCTGTACATGGATAAAGGGTAGGTCGATGTGTTGTAGGAATAGGTCCACGAAAGTAGTGCTAGCCCTCCCTCTGGAGCTCAGAACTTGCAGCCCCCAGCTATGAAGCTGCGAGTACAGAATTTGAATAACTCTCACTGCTACTGTTTACTACCACAGATGCTAGTGGCTGCAAATCAGCTACCATATGTCTTCGCACGCTTTTCTCCCTTGCTATTGACTCGACTGTCATTGTATGATCACTGCAGCCTGCTCATGTGCTTAGCAAGTTTAGTGGCTGGCTCTAGGATCCCTAGGTTACTGAAAATGGTGATCATTTTATAGGAAAATGAGCTAGCAATGTCACTGCTCCATTCCTCATCAAGAGGTTTCGAGCAGTGGATTAAGTAAAGTGCCTGCACGAACAGTGGCCTTCTATGCATGGCGGTTGCATGCGTAAGTCCTTGTGCGTTTTTCTGGTCTTCTTGCCATTTTGCTTGGGGTACAGCTCCCTCTTCTGGATAGATTTTGTGCCTTATGCTCTGTCTGTAGTACAGGTAAAGCACTTGGCATGCTTGTCTGGACGAAGTGCAGTGCTTCTCTGAAGTTGACTCCAACAGGGTTTCAAGAAGGAAATGTATGCGGATCTTATGATGACCTACCTTTGATTCCTGGGCTTCCACTGCTTGCTTCTTCCACTTTATATTTACATGTACAATAATTTTGGGAGAAATCAACACATCAGCTCAACAGAACTCGTTAAAGATAGCTGGAGAGTCGGGACCTTTCGTCTCTTAGCTGATGCAAGAGAAAGAAAAAAGTGTTCTGTCTAAAGGATGCACAAGTAAAGAGCTGTTAGTTAAATTTTAGTAGCAGAAAGCTGGGAGCTTGTTGTGTACTTGTCATTCCATCGTTGGCGATGACGGTACCGAAAAAAAAAAATAACAGCAGGGAAAAGTGGCTGTTGATGACACTTACATACATTATTGCCGTCATCAGGGCAGTAGAGGCTGAGGAGGGCTCCGCAGATGCTTAACTCATGTGTGTGAGTGGGTGTGTCAGTCATGCTGCAAACGTTACTAGCCAGGGAGGGCTAATCATATCTTTTTTTTCCTGTATGATAGGAAGCTGTACATAGTTCAACCAAGCCATGCAGTGCAGCTGCAGCTCTTTGCAATGTATGTCATGAACCGAGGTCTACCTATCTAAATACATTGCCAGAGACTTACTATTAAATTATAGACTACTTACTTTTATTTTTGAATTAGAGACCCACTTTGACATTATAGCCAGCTTTCTAGCCTTGTCTACAAACCCCACGATAATTAGAGCCTTCCATGTCTAAGGATACACATACCTTTTAGGGGCAGTTCACATATTGTTGTATCATCCACTGTATTCATGCATTGATGGCGGTTCCACCTGTTGTTATGGGCAAACATCTCAATACATCTTTGACTCGCACTATTTGACGGAGGAAATGTTATGAAGTTATGGTAGTCTGTAGCAAGTATAGAGCGGTTGCTAGGGAACCAGCGCAGATCTCCAAGTTGATCCAGATCGTTTAAAGCTGTCCATATGTAATTACTCAGTTGATTTGGTAATGTCTCAACAAAGTCTTGTTCCTGCTTACTTTCAATATTGATCAAAGTAGCACCGAAGCTGGCACAAACATGATTTGCCGCCCACCAGTTTCTAAAGCCTGGAATGACTCTATAGCAATAATTTGTAGAGTTGAGGAAGAACCAATCAGATGGACAGAACCCTGTAAACACACCAATGAACAAAGGCAAACTATGACTTTGGACTCTTACAAGAGAACACAGTTCAAAAAAACCAAGCCTTCTCACAAGGAGTATTTCAAATTATTGGCCTAATAGATCACTGTATGGCCATTCTATTCACTGTATTTCACAAATCTATATAGAAGGGATTTCATCTTAACTAGCATGCGAAGGAATTTCTGCACGTATGTTCATACTTCTACAGATAGGATAGTACTCTGGCAAGTGCGAGGACAATACCGTGCAACATTAACCAATCATATTGGTGTGTCAATCTGAATATTACATTCCTAGACCTTTGAAGCCTTATATGGACAATGAGGCAGGACATGAAGGCACAGCTGCAACCCAGAAGTACTACTATTACTCAGCCCTCTTCACAAACAAGAAGTGCACTTTGCAGATAACATTAGGAATTTTAATAAGTGGGCTAGATGTAGAAGGCCCACACACAGTATTAGCCACAGAAATGCCAAGTATCCATTGGAAGATCAACTGAACATGCAGTGACCTAGTGGCTAATCAAAACCCAAAATGAAAGTCACAAGTACATACTATCTGAACTGCTCAGCCAATCCACCAACTGTATGTGACTATAGTGAATTATTGTAAATTTCACTGGCTGGTAATATGTCATTGCTACCTTTATAACTCAATTCCTGCTCACTATGATTTTAAGTTCCTTTCATTTCTTCTACAATCATTTATAGTGGGGTTGCAAGCACAGATGGTCCCGTTTATTCACTGTCAAGCTGCCCAAACTGATATGCATTAGGCCCGACAAACAAATATCTAAACATATGTGTGAGGTATTGCGACATTTGGTAATGTCGGCTTTGCTATGGCATCAATGGATCGGTGTCCATTTTAGGGTGCTTTGCTCATGGTTCAGCTTATGTCTTGTAACTGTCATTGCACGTCTCTGTCAGAGGGCTGTGCAGACAAATCATTTCTTTTAGGCAACAGTAATGAACCTGTTCCAACTTATAGCCAGTTAATGATTCAGTGTCACTGCTAGAGGAGCTGGTCTGCGACTGTAATAAGTGTACCTAAAGCTACACTCATTGGAAGAACATTCACATACTCCAGCCAGTGCTTTTGTCTGCATTGGGCGTTTCACTCTGTACTGCACAGGCCTCCGTCAAATGATGTACAAGAACGCAGTCTTACTGTGCATTGTCCCAAGTCTAGGGTATGGAGTATGCATGTTGCGCTATAACGAGTAAATGTGGATTCCCCACTTGTGATGAACATTGCCGTCAATGTCTGCATTGCTTCATACGAATGCATTCTAGCCGCTATCTCTATGGTGCTAACATGCCATCATTGAGGCAAGTCATGCTGTATCTAATCTGAGCTTCCTACACACAGAAAGCTGCTGGAACACCTTTAAAAGAAACAATACAGACATTGTCTGAAATGTTCATTACACCGGAAAGTCCACATTAAGCACAATGTGCACCTGGCCAGTCCATGCATTATACTTGATACATGAGACGTAATGAACAGCAAGACCGCTGTCTTGTAGATTAGCTGATAAAATCCTGCACCTAGCAGAGGTTGCAACATCTTATCTAATGAGAATGAAAAGGATTCTTGTTAAAGTGTCTATTTCCAAACTATTCTCACGTTATAATTATCAAATATGTTGATTATCGATTTTCTTGCTGAGACATGGTATGACATTCAGACTCCCTTAGGACCCGATAAACTTTTTTTCAGAGAATGATGTTTCAACTCAGTAGCCCAGGTCTACGTCAAAATGAAAATGATTAGGAAATAGATGCAGGTCGAAGTAAATACAGGGAGTACGTTGATGAGCAAATTGCTAGCTGTTGGCGGGTTAGGTGTGAGTTTATTAGGGTAGAATGAAAAGTTTAGTGCTTACTGTATATTGTCATGTTCGGTGCGGAGTGTTAGTGTGTTTGAACATCATCGGGCAGTGTGTGCATGTGTGAGTGCGTGCTCCTGCTTTTACATATTCCATTTACAAAGGTCTAGCCAAAATGGGCCAAGGTCTTAGCGCTTATCCTCATTCATGACCTCGTCTGTACTTTCTATTACTACATGTTGCCATAGTAATCTCAAATGATGGTAATTTCAAATGCATCCGAGAGAAGGCACAAACGTGATAAGACCCAACTTATATCCAATTCAAAATTCATACCAGACAGTAAACATCCTAACTCAGCCCATGAAATCTAACTGAGCCCAATATGCTGCCTAAAAACATTTCACTTTGTTTCCTTTCTGCTCATGCATTCTGGTTGTTGACTAGGTGACTTTTTCAAGCATAATACATGTATAGCCCGCAAGAAGCTAATAGTTTGTGTCCCTACATCATAGCGATCAAAATTATGTTGATTGAAACTGGGAATTAAGGACACCTGTAAATTAAGGATACTTAGCCTCAATACCTTTCGTGTCTGTAATTCCCAGATTCAACTGTATTACCTGAGTCAGGCCCAAAGGGACTGGGGAAGTTTCCCTACAATCACTCCTTTCTGGTATTTTTAGGTATATAGGCTGGCTCGCTGCTGTCGCACAGTGATCACAGGGTATTAGGTGATGATGTGGCATAGGTGTGTCAGGGCTCGAGTTTGACTGGTGTCATCATGGGTAATCTCGGACAACCACTGCATAATTTGGGGCAGTCCATCTCAGTCATTCCATCACAGATGGCAGAAGAAGCGCTCTGTTGTTCTTCTCACTTTAATTGAAAGTCCAGATTGTTTGAGCGCTGCCCTATTATGGTGCTAGAAAAAACTTGGCTCGTAGAATTGAACGCTAAATTTCACATAGATTTATATGTGAAGAGAGTTATACTGTATTTGACAATCACCATTAGCTGCTGAGGTAAAGCAATTCTGCAGATCTAGAAGAGATGTATACCACCATCTTAAGGGACATCTTCACGGTGGGAAAGTAAATAACTCACTGACTCCAACCAACATTTATTGCACAACTTTTCGGCCGTTGTTTTTCGTCCTTCAGGCAGACATCCAAACAATTTGACAATGCTACTTCTTTTAATACAATACAACTACATGCATCTAGTGTGAAAGCATGAACAAGTGCATGTGTTTATTTGACTCTACAACAATGGACTATTGGTGTGAATATGAGAATGCAGGAATGATGAAAGCTGCGAAACGACGGTTGAAACGTTGCCCAATAAATGTTGGTTGGAGTCAGTGTAGTGTCGGAGTTATTCCACCATCATTCCAACTGAAGTATAGGTACTAAGATGATACCTTACAGTGTACTATTTCCCTCCAGCTCTGAATCTCAACAGCTCTCCCTCTGGTTCTCTCTTCCTCTGTAGTCTTCCCATCTACCTGTGATCACAGGCTATTGGGTGATGATGTCGCATAGATGCGCCCAGGCTCGAGTTTGACCGGTGTCATCATTGGTTATATCTGACAAGCACTGCACAATTTGGGGCAGTCTAGCTCAGTCAATTACAGCTCTGCATGGTGGCAGAAGTGCTCTGTTGTTTTTCTCACTTTAATTGTTAGTTCAGAAGGTTTGAGCGCTGCCCTAATATTTTGGTAGGAGAAACTGGGCTAGTAGAATTGAACGCTAGATTTCACGTACGTGGAGAGAGTTGTACTGTATTTGATAATCAGCATTAACCTCTGAGGCAAAGCAATTCTGTATAATGCCAGTTTTTTTAGAACTGGGCGGGTGGTTGTGGAGTTACCATTGCGGAGTTATGGCTGAGCCAGAAGATGGCACCACAGGTTCGAGACCAACTTTCAATATTTCTTTCTGCTCATATTCCTCAATGAAAAAAATTCTGTTCTGTACGTTTATCCATTTAGCGCTGGTCCGTAAGGATTTCTAGCTGCTGTCACTTCTCTAGCGCTGGCTTCTGGCTGTTCTTTGTCTCCTTCTCTTTCCTCACCCTTTCCTTCCCTGTACCGGATGACTGTGTCAGTCAAAATCCGCAAAACTTGCCATGCCAGTTGTTTTGGACTGGCTGAGTGGTGGGGTTGTAACCATTGTGAAGTTTTGGCTGAGCTAAGTGATGGCGCCATAGGTTTGAGACCGCCTTTCAATCTTTTCTTTCTTCTCATTTGCCGGTATGAAATAGCTTTCTATTCTGTACGTTTATCTATTTAGCGCTAGTCCGTAAGGGTGTAGTCTCATGGTGTATAATCTTTTGCGTTTTTGGCTGTCGATGCAAGTAACCATTGTAATTTGAGCATCTGAGGGCCAATGAAAATCGGCCAGCGGAAAATCATCCTGGCTAGCCGATTTTCGGTGTGCGTGTTTGTCATGGTTTGCAGACTGCAGTGAAGCAACACATTTTCAGTTTGGCGCGCTTTCCACAACTTGCTTTCATTCTCTGCCTGTGGTTTGGAACTTTGGGGAGAAAATGAAGTGGTCTATTGAGCTAGAGCTTCGGCTGAAAGAGTTGTGGTCAGAGAGCGAGAGGAGATGCCAAAAAGTTATGATGACCAAGAAGGCTCAGCGATCGTGGGTAATAGATCGGCTCACCGCTTTCTTTGCCACTCAGGACCTGAAGAACCTGTCCAGTGATGTGGTAAAAAATAACCTTGATGGAGTTCGCAGGAAAGGCAAGGCTTTAGTGGACAAATTTATTCGTCCATTGTTGGACAAAGCGAAAAAATGTCCTACTGGAAGCGAGGCGCAGGATGATGGGCCACTGGTGGATCCCCTTGCAAAGATTGACTGGGACAACCCTTGAAAGGTTTCCAAATAGCCCAACTTTAAAATAAATTGGGAACACTTTGGAAACCACCCGACATGGGGCATTTGGCCTACAGTGGAGACAATGTCCGACGATAATACACATTCCTGTATGTCACATGACTGTTGTTATGGCACTGACCAATCAGCGAGCTTAAAGGGAGGGCGGGATTTTCAAATACAGCCCGAGCAGGCCGTGGAATCGATTTCTGCCCGCTGAGGAATCAGGGATTGTCCGCTGAGGAATTAGGAATTGCCTGCTTTTTATGTTAGGTGCGGTAAAACATGTGACTTGTCTGTTTCTACGCTTAGTTTCGATTTCGAAGAAGACGATTCTGATCTCGCTGTAGGGCTGCAGCAATTCTCGATGAAGGGTCACTGAGACTCAGAATCTGCTGATATCGACAAAGCTCTGGTGACTGCAAGCGCAAAGCAGCTCTAACAACTTGAGAGGCTAAATGCTCGTGTGGTCGTCGCTGTCAGACTTGACAGTGACCATGGATGTCACCAGACCCCGGCCCGACTCCCCCCAATGAACTTTTTGGGAGCATCATTCTCTGGCTGTACTTTTAATTTTCCTCTCCCCTCTAAGCGTTTTCTCTGTGTTCACTAAAATAAAGACTAGTCTTCTTTCTGTTCTGGACGTCTCTTCTTGTTTGCAGCTGTGTGGCATGCGGCAGCAATTTCATGTACGGTACATGTACAAGTGTTGCTGATCAGTTCTTCACTGAGTATGCAAATGTGCAAGC
>JAOWAW010101539.1:0-27086 GCA_028565695.1 Nicola tetela
ATAATAATAATAATAATAATAATAATCTTGCCTCGACACAGTGCAAATGGTGTAGTACGATGATACCTTCGAGATTCGTCACTGGTCTGTTTCAGACTAAGTTACCTAACCTCTCTATCAAACTTTGCTGCAAAATCCTTCCAAGTTCCAACCAAACTGATCAAAGTGGTTTTCAGTCTCAACGACCGCTTTGACAGAGAGAGGGGCAGAAAGAAAGGGAGGTGAACCAAAAAATATTTTGGTTATTACAAATTGCAATACACCGGTAGTGAACACACGTGCATCATTATCATGATCATACTAATACCGTAAATCGTTGCGTTGCAGATACTGTACGCATAGGCTTTGTAGACCTACATACGCTAATGTACATAGTATAGAGTAGTTTCTATAGCTGATTGCAGCTTACTTTGCATCTGATGATCAGCGCAGGCCCCGCTGCGGCGAAACCACATACAGGGAGTTTCCTCTTACTTGGAGGTGAAACTTTTCAGCGTGAGTACAGTTGTAGTAAGAGCGGGCTTTCTCGAGTGCAGTTCAGTTACGTACTACGCCCGAATGCACGTGAAAATCTACGCCGAAGTACGTCGGACATCAGAGCCAAATTCAAACTTAGAGGAAACTCTCTATACCGTACGTTCTTTATGTTCATTATAGGCATTGCGGGGCGGCAGGGCCTGCAATGATGCAAAGCGAGCTGCGAACAGCTGTATCTATGCCATAAAAGGCATAATGGATCAACTACTACCACCACTACATCTACAACTGCACTGGTAGCAGCAGGCTGATGTAGGCCTACACGTAGTGGCCTAGATCAGAGTCTACAAGACAATTACATACGTCTACATCGTCCGCTGCCCGAGTGATATGTTATTTATCGGCACCAGAACTGCCGAGGGGTCGTCCGAGGCGAAGCCGAGGATGACCCCGAGGCAGTTAACGTTCCGGTGCCGATAAACAAACCTGTCGCGAGGGCGAGGACGATATCTGACTTGTCGAACAGGTCGTGGCAATCTCTTTCCTTCTTGTCGATTATTTTTCGTGCAAATTCGTTTCAGAAGAAGACATGACGCTTGAACGGTGACGTTTGTTCCTGCGCTGTTGACGTTTCTATGCACTTGCATCCATAACTTCCGGTTGACCTCCTGTGTGACAGGTTTACCTTTGTATGACCCTGTTTCTATTTCGGTATTGTTATTGTAATCCTTCTTTGGTAATTATCACGACCTAGGACGATAACTGTTTCGGGCCTGATAAGTGGTTATCGGGTCTCCACGTGGTATGTTTTCTCGACAGCCAATGGCTGAAACGTGTAAACAAACCACGCCCTGTGCGACAAGTAGAGCTATGCAGCATCAATGATGGTGAAGAATGAGTGCCGCGCGGCCCCGCGCGGCCAATAATAGGCTAACTTAGCAGATAAGAACAAAGAAAAAGAGAGAAAGCGAGAGCGAGAGTACGATGTTTCGCCCTTTTCTGGGCTTCTGCAGGTACTCAAAGGGCGAAACGTCGTACTCTCGCTCTCGCTTTCTCTCTTTTTCTCTGTTCTTATCTGTCATCATACCTTATTTCAATGCCTGATTGTCCATCTACTCTTGTCAAAGGCTGACTTAGCTTAACATCCTCGACTCGATTATGTAGTGAGCACTTCTTTGAGGGACGGAAAACTGTAGAGCAACTTTCACCTGTTTATTTTATCGACCAGACTTATCCCCTTGCTCACCTACGACCGACGAAGCGTTCTGTTCATGTCTGTGAAGTACCAAAGGCCAAACGAAGAAAGTTGCAGGCAGATCAGGACGAGGAACTGTCGAGGGCCGAGGCAGCCGACGCTCTTTTTTTTCTGCAGGGTTGTCCCGAGGTGGAACCGTAAGCGAGACTCAGACTGCCGAATCAGGTGGTTGTAGTGTTTGTGTGATCCCCGAAGAAATCTCGGAGACTTTTTTGAGTTGCACTAACTGTAGAAGAAAAGAGGAAGAGATACGTGGACTGAAGCTGAATGTTTTGGAATTGGAGAAATCACCGGCAAACGCTAGTGCAAATCGCTTTGGGATTGCCAGGCTTGCTGACGATGACAAGCGGTTGCAGTACTACACTGGCTTGCCCAGTTAAGCCGTTTCCAGGTCCTTATTCTCCTACCTGCAACCAAATCTGAGCATGGTCCATCGGTCAAGTGATTTGTCATGCGGTTTCTCCAGAAGGCTAACTCCTGAGGATGAACTCTTGCTCGCTCTGATGCGCATCAGGAAAGGTACACAGATAAACGACTTGGCATACCGGTATGGATTCAAATCATCTAGCCACGTGTCACTTCTTTTTCATCGTTGGGTGAAGTTTTTGGCAAGGAACTGGGTGAGTTGATCAAGTGGCTGTCACGCCATCAGGTCAGAAGAAACCTTCCAAAGGCTTTCAACAAGGACAAGTTGAAGTCAATACATTGTATTATTGATTGCACAGAGTTTGCTATTCAAGCTCCATCATCAATTTCCTTGGGAGCTATGACCTACTCTGATTACAAGAGCCTGCACAATGTGAAAGTACTTTGCTGCATTACACCTGACGATTATATCAGTTTTGTCTCCCAAGCATATCCAGGTTCGATTTCGGACAACGCCATCACATTGAAGTCAGGCATATTGGATATGTGTGAACTAGGGGACTGTCTACTTGCAGACAGAGGAGTCAAATGCTGAGTTGCAACCACATGGTTTGACTCTTATTGTTCTACCATTTTGAGACAGTGATGCACAATTTCTGCCCACTGAAGTGCAGTTGATGCATGAAATCACTGGACTTTGTATGACAGCAGAGAATTGTATTCTACGGATGACATGCTGCAAGATTTTGAAAAGCAAACAGCGTATTAACAGTCTGCATGCAGCCTCTGACCTTGTTACAGTTGCTGCTGCCCTTGCCAACTTCATGGCACCTCTCATTGTCCCACCATTCCGAGACGGTGACGCACAATTTCTGCCCGCTAAAGTGCAGCTGCCACATGAAATTACTGGACCTCGTATGACAGTAGAGAATTGTATTCTACAGATGACATGCTACAAGATCTTGAAGAGCAAACAGCCTATCAACAGTCTGCATGCAGCCTCCAACCTTGTTATAGTTGCTGTCCCTGCCAACTTCATGGCACCTCTTAGGAAGTAGCTACATAGCAGCATTTGCTCTGCCAGTTTTAACTTTATCATAACACTAGCGCAGTTACCTGTGCTTCACACGGATCACTGAATGTGCATCATGCAGACTGAACTTTGGAAAGCCGATTTCGGGCTCAGGATGGCGCGATGGCACAATGCACAGAGGCAATACCCACAAAATGGCGGACAGCTACTGTGCACGTGCACGACAACTTTCATGGCATAGGGTCCATTGGAATGAGAATTGAACAAACATGAAGAATAGTGCACTTCGAAAATTGACTTAGACATCTTTGCTTTGTTGTCTGAACGACTTTTTTCCATCGATCATTCTCACTTCAAGAAAGAACAGACTGCACATGAAGCAAGGAGAGAATGCACCACAAAGGACACAAATGGAATCAGTTGACAAGTTGTGGAGTAAGATACAGTATGGTGAACAAAAATGTGATGTCCCTGCTCAGGAAAAGAGAAAAATAGCAGAACATTTAATATTATAAGAGATTCCCATTTATGTAACATGGTTGACATTTTTATTTAAAACTGATGTAATGTGGCTAATGTGTGACTTTGCAGGATGCAACCCATCATATAAATACCACAGACCGGTACGATCACATAAGGCAGCACTGTAGTGGCTGGCAGAGAATAACGTGGTGGCAACTAGGCGTTACATGAAACCTTGAACAACAAGCATAGGAGGGGCATCTCCAAGAGACTTCATCAATCCATTCATGAAAAAGATGTGCACATGAAAGCACAAAATGGGCACAGATGGTAAAATGAAAGACCTGCTGGAGTAACAGCATATTCCCAGGCACAGCTCAACACCAGAGTTCTCCTCACACACAAGTTCAGCTGCAACAATGCATGGTAAAGAGGACTTGCACTGTCATGGAGGCAGCTGCAGCCAATCATTGACCAGTCTAGTAAATGCCTGCCATTCACTGAACGGCTCATGTCACTGCAAACACATTACCACAGCAAAATGCATGTCAGTGTGAAATTTTTAAAAATCACAGATTGCACCATTTCAACAAGATGCACAGATAATGAAGAAGCTGTCTCATTGTTCATGATTAACATAGAGAAATCTTACAGGCTCAAAATTTCCGTTATACAAACATACTACCACAGTACCAGAACTAGAGCAGCTAACTGTATTTGGTATGGTGCAATCCACAAATTAATGTACAAGGGCACCGTATGTCAAGTGAAGAGCATGCAGTTTAAAATTATCGTGATGTGATTTTGCTGCTTGGTAACTTAGTGCTAACTGTTTTCACCTCGGCTCCCAAAATAAAAGAGGGCTCAAAATCTAAGGATAACTTATATCTCTACAAAATGCAGCCTTCGCTGTCATATGTGGAATACGGCACTGAGGTGAGCGCATTTATCTCTCCCTGCGGCGCAAGTGCAAGACGAATCCAACATCGAACATTGCGAAGTTTCCAACGAGCTTAAACCTAGCGCCAAGAAGAGTTTGTACTTTACATGTTTCTTTTGACTCGCCCAACAATGTGCGTGAACAACTGCAATCTCACCGTCACACCTGACGCTAAATGGCAAACCACTTAGGTAACCTTCGCGAGCCAAGCTTCTGCCCTTCTTATACAGTCTGCTTGTCCTGAAATTTTTTTCCACCGGACTTTGATCCTTTCAGACGACGAAAGTCAGCAAGAGTGGTTTCCCAGCCTCGGTCTGCGCCCCGATGTCCGAAACTGTAACATCCGGCGAAAGCGCTCTTGACAGCTTTACCTTGATGGTCTGTGCGATCTCTGCCAGAAGGGGCGACAACGGCATTCGACAACATTCTCCAAGAAACATCACGAAAAGACATTTGCTGAATGCTTTCCCACTATACCGCAATGTCAAAACTACTGCATGTACAAAAATTGCCCCCCTGCCGTTTCGCGCCAAATTTTTGGATTCCAGTGTACATTACAAATGTGCACAAAGATCTTTAGCTATAGAGCCGAATTTGAATGTTTTACCGCATGAATCTACCTGTTCCGCAGAATTTCAGAGTATTTTTCAGGAAGAAAAAATTTTTTAAACTCAATACTCGGTTTTACTGAACTGAGTGAGCATGCGTGTTATTTGATCCCACGGGACTGGTCGTCTTTCTCCAAACTACAGTTTGTAGTTGGTGGGTGTCCTTCGAAAATGTGGAGGGCAAGTCGATTTCTTCGTTCTCCCGGGGCGGTCTTCTCTGGGGCCAGGCCTGCTTCGAACGTCGCACGTGGGGGTAAAGTTGTTGGTATTCTAGGATCTGTGGTCGATGTCCAGTTCGCCGAAGGACGGCCAGACATCAATACCGCACTTAAAGTGCCGTTATCGGTTGGTGACCTGAAAGGGAAAAAACTGGTGTTAGAGGTCGCTCAACACATCGGTAAGTGGCATATACCAATTTTATAAGTTCTAACAAAAGAATGTTGAATATCTGTGGATGAACGGTGTTTGACCGAGCGGTTTTTCCGGACACTGTGCACGTTTATAACCTAGGTGAGCAAACATGTCGGACCATCAGTATGGACGCCACAGAGGGTTTGGTTCGTGGTCAGGAAGTTGTCGATACAGGCGGACCTATCACCATTCCCGTCGGTGAGGCTACCCTTGGGCGTATCATGAATGTCATTGGCGAAGCAATTGACGAGCGGGGACCGATCAAGTCCAATGCGTAAGTTGGTCTTCGACACAGCTGTTTGCCCATAGGTGGAGTCCGTGTATGTCGCATTAGCAGTATGGGGAAGATTCTCTTTGGGAGAGCTTTCAGCAGACGAAAATTGTTTGTCTGTATCTTCTCGGTAGTAATGGCACAGTATAAAGCGGTTAGTTCAAGACCGTCATTGCGCCCATTTTGAGCAAATGGGTATGGCAAACCAGTCTTCTGTAGCCGTCATCCGTTCTTTTCGGCAGAGTTGATGAGTTGTGAGAAATTTTTGAAAGGAGAGATCACTTTATAGGCTTCTTGGAGGAAACTCATCAGAATGCGCTCGTTATTATTCAATATGATTCGTCGTGCTTTGTCTTCTTGCAAATCCTATTTCTCTGAGTCCGTAAACGTTTCGACAAGCGGCAATCTATGCCGTCGTCACTTCGGCGAGATCGCCAATGATGGCATACATAGATTGCCGATACGCGTACGGACTGTCATTCGTTTCAAGTGTCTGCTGTACTTCACTCAGGGTCTTTATAAACTGACCATTCAAGTTTTGTACTAAAAATGCTCGTGAAGTCTGAAATATCCTTTTCGTTATTAGATTAAATGAACTGCAATGCCACGTTGTTGGTTTTATAATGAAGGTCAAATAGTATGTGGGATTATACTGAGTAGTGCAGACCGACTGGTTGTGTCTGAAGCAGACACAACTTGTAAATACTGAATTAGTAATGTAAGTCGGTAGAAAATATACATGTGTTATGAATAATGATTTAGCAAAAGTTCACCAATTTTACTACAGGGTCTGAGTTTTGATTCTTTAAGCCAGCAAACTATTCTGTTGTACTCAAGACCAAGACCAATTACGATCACATCTCACGTGTCAGAAACTGTGGGATCACTGAACTCCCTAGTGAATGAGAAGGATATAGTTGCTTCCCTTAATGATGACAACAGTCATGTCTGCTCTTAATTTTTCCGCTTTTCTGTAACTTTGCCTGTGGTGTTACTTGGTCAGCAAAATTCTTGTCAAACAATGGCACAATTTCTCTTATGAACATTTCTGCAGCCACCTTCCTATCCACAATGAGCCTCCTAGCCCACAAGATTTGAAGACAGAAGAAGAAATCCTTGTGACAGGCATCAAGGTCGTTGACTTAATCTCACCATATTCAAAGGGTGGGAAGATTGGTAAGCTCATTTGAATTGTTATCTATACATGTACAATTTTGCAACTTGTGGGAGAAAAGAAGCAAAACAGTATGCAAAAACATGGTGCACTGCATTGTGAATAGATAGGATATAAGCCTGAGTGGCCCACCAGTACACCCCACTTGACAAATGTAGAAATAAGTAGTCACAGTTAGGTGTTGTATTCTTTTGGCCAGTTGTAATAATACTTTTTGCTTTGCATTGACAGCTGATGCAATGATAGGCTAGTAGAAACAAATCTCAGAGTTTATCATAGGAAAGAAGGTGGCTTGCTCTGTTGCTCCCAGCAACTTGGCCTTTTCTTGTCGGAGCACCCTGACCTGTTTGGTTTGGCAGGTTGTTCTTTTTGTGAAAAGGCAAATAAAAGACATCTGGTTAGCTGGTGACAAGTAGAGACTGTGGTCTTATTAACTTGACTACCAAACTCACCAGACAACATTTCTTTCATTCTATCGCTGATTATAAGGAATTTGTTGGGATTCATCGGTGTGAGAGATTGTTGTACTGCAAAAGGAAGAGCAAGATGTTTCTGCCTGCATGATTGTCATGTTTAGCTGAAATATTCCAGAGATGGTTGATTTACTTGTTTTTCATTTCAGGTTTGTTTGGTGGTGCTGGTGTTGGCAAAACTGTGCTTATTATGGAACTGGTGAACAACGTAGCTAAAGCCCATGGTGGTTTTTCCGTCTTTGTCGGTGTTGGCGAACGATCACGTGAAGGTAGTGATCTTTACCGTGAAATGATTGAAGGAGGTGTTATTGTTTTGGACAAGGAAGGTTCCAAGGTTAGTATTGAGTTTAAATGAGGCAATAGCTGCAGAGCATGGGCTGCCTCCTGTTTATTTACTTTCTCTTCAAAATTCTTTTCACAAAGTGGGGGCTTTTTTACTGGTGTAATTTCTTTGATGTTGGCCTTTGCACCTTCATATTTGGTTTGATCTTAAAATTCTTGCTTATGAAGTATTGTTTGAATATCTGTGGTGCTTTCCCTGTCAGGTATCACTGGTGTATGGACAGATGAATGAGCCTCCAGGTGCTCGTGCCCGTGTCGCCCTCACTGGTCTTACTGTAGCGGAATACTTCCGTGATGTCCAAGGACAAGATGTGTTGTTGTTCATTGACAACATTTTCCGATTTACACAGGCTGGCTCAGAGGTAGAATTTGGCTGGAGTGAATTGGTTGGAAATTTTCTGAGATATTTGAGAAGTCTGCCTGATGCATTTAAATTTCAGCTTCAGGTTTGCAGCTCTTGTTTTAGTGTATACCAACCTCAGTGGCACAGGTGGTTAGCAAGCACAATTTCTGTTCTGAAAGTGGCAATTCGCAGTGGGCTCAAATTCACTCAGACGCTCACTTTCTAACTGAGGCTGGAAGGCTTTGCTGGACCTTCACCCAGGACATGGCCCTACCGAAGTAGGTGAAGTCTCCCCAGTTATTTTAATAATTGGGGTGGCAATGTCTGTGGTGCTGGGTTTGGCTGTGCAAAAGCCCTCAATTAGCTAATATTTGCTACTGGCAATGCATGCAAAAGATAAATCTGCTTTTTTTTTTACTTTCATTACAGGTGTCTGCTCTGCTTGGTCGTATCCCATCTGCTGTGGGTTACCAGCCAACTTTGGCTGTGGATATGGGTGCCATGCAGGAGCGTATTACAACAGCCAAGAAGGGCTCTATTACTTCCGTACAGGTGAGTTATCCGTACGTAGATTCGTAGGTTTCACTCATTTCTTGGGTATTCATGGTAAGCATCAGCAGGGGTTGTAGTCATAATCCATCTCTTCTCATAACATGAGAAATGCAATGATTTTCTTAATGGTTTGTCCCACTCAACAATAAGTTCAACACTTGGTGTGGCAATGAACTGATTTGAGAACTTGTTTTTGTCTTGGACCAAAGGCATTATGGCAGAAGTGCATTTATATTTTACACAGAGGTACTCACTGATAAATTCAGTCTATGGAGATGGCATGGGGCATCTGGTACATAGCAGGAATCTGATTTGGTTCTGTAGTTGAATTGCTAGGAGCACAACATTGTGCAATGCACCCTTCTTGTTTATTAGCAGTACTAACTAGGGCTGAAATGATCACCCTTTTTGATCTAGCGATTTAGCTGATAGCTTAATGATCAGCTAATTGGCTTAGCAATACTTATGCATTCCTGACAGCATTCTTGGTGTCTTGAGTTGCAGGCAATAGACACTTATTCAATTTTCTTGAACATAACTTCTATATTTACTGTTTTAATTTCTACTCCCTTGTCAATAGCCTTTGCTTATTGTCCAAACAGAAGAAGAAAAAGAAAAAGAAGGAAAGGGAGAAGAGCTGCAAAGTCAGATATACATTGTTACAGACTTGGAAGTTGTGGCAAATCTGCAACTTGGCCACAGGCAGCTAGCTCTTCTGCAGAAACATCTTGCAGGTTGACTGCTTCCTTGGACAGCTTTGCAGCTGAAATAAGCAATGGCCCCATGCGTGAACTTGGCAGTATCTTATTCTTTCCCAAGGAAATGGAAGCATCAATAGTCGTTGGGCACAGAGAGGCTCTCAACTTCGACGCTAGCACTCCAGCAGCTGAAAAAAAACTACTTCTGACGGCACTAATGTTGCTGAAATTGCTAAATATCGCCGACCAAGAAGTGCTATGGAAGGAAAACAGTATTCATGCACTCTCCAGCATGCAAGAGGATCCTCATGCAATGGAATAGCCTCCTCAGTGAAGTACAAGAGGGTATCCTTCTCTGACTTGCTCCTGACAAAGCTAGGGTAGCTTGAAGCTGTATCCTCTGTGTTTGTCCCTGTGGCAGAAATTTCCCTTGCAGAAATGTTAAAGAGACAAGACAAACCACCAGACGCTTCTTTCTTAGTCCTCTTCAAAGGCAGTTCACAGCAATTGTCTTGTTGTGTCTTTGATAGCTCCTCTTTCACCTTTACTTCCTCCAGTGCCTTCTCACACTGTTCTACCTCCTCTTGAATGACAGCCTGCTTGACCTCAAGTTCTTGCTGCTCATTGAGGAAAGCCAAGCCTCGGAAGCAGGGGTCAAGAGCAGAGGCCAGGACAGCATTGCTCCTTGGGTCCAGGGAGTCAAGCTCAAACTTCGCCGTTAGTTCTTGTTACAGAAGAGAGGTAAACTTGCACCCTGCTTGACACTTGGCAGCCGTTGCAGCTGTGGTAGTGGTAGACACAAGCTGGTGGATGATGGGTAACATTGGGGAGAGTGTAACATACTTCTGACCATTGACAACAGTTGTTGCAACCTCGGAGCTCTCCAGGATGTTAACAACATCTCTGGCCAGGGTCCACTGCTCATCTTTCAAGAGTAAATCCCTGTGCTCCTTGGGTGTGGCCACAGGATCGACATGGATGATTGTGAGGGGCCACTGCAGCTCAAGCAAATGCTCTAGCATGTAGTAAGATGAGTTCCTCCTCGTTTCCACGTCTTGAATAAGCTCCTTGGGTTGCTTTGACTTGTCTAGTTCTTCCTGCTTCATCAATACCTCCGTGCTTAAGGCAGAGTGTCTGAAATGGCCAACGAGCCGCCTTCCTGCCCCAAGAAGTTTCTTCACTGCTCTGGTGTCAGAGATGGCATGATGGATAATAGTCTGTAGTCTGTGGGCCATGCAGACATGACTGCTCCATCCATACTTGTCACTCAGCTGCCTTCCTGCAGCTACCATATTAGCTGCTTCGTCATGGGTAACAGACAGCACCTTGTTTGCGATGCTGCGCTCTTCGGCAATGGCGTGAGTGTTGTCCACCAGCCTGTCTGTCGTGTAACTCCCGCTGAACAATGACGTCTTCAACACAGCAATGATTAGATTCCAGTTCTTGTTGAGGAAGTGCGCAGTGTGCATAGCGTAGGACTGTGTCACAGTTGAAGTCCTCACATCCGTTGTCAGCGATACACTGACTCCTGCTTGGATGACCTGCTGTAATTCGCCTATGCGTTTCTTGTGATGTGTATGGAGAAGAGAGGTGAGTTGTGTCCATGAAGGAACCTTGTAGGCTGGCTCCAAAAAGCTTTTGTCACCGACAACAGACAAAGGATGTGTTGAATCTATAATCCAGTCAAAGATGGGCTCTGTTATTTGACCTGCTCTAGCCGGAGAGCATGGATGAGTAACAGGAGCTTCCTTGTTGGCAAAGAAAGTACCCAACGGTTTCGTAGCAAACCGTGTTACTGGTTCCCCTGTGCTCTCATCTGAGCTCACTGCTGCAAACTCTTTTGGATGAGCCGCCTTCAAATGCACAAACAAATTCGTCATTCCACTGGCTCTGACATAGAGCTTCGAACACACCTTGCATTTCATCTTTTCAGGACCTTGCTCAAAGTACCTCCACACTTTGGATCGGAGAGCCCTCTCCATGTTCACTCCTTGGCTTGCTTTCGAAACTGTCGGCCATACCATGTGGTCGACCGCTGTCACATGCTATATGCATGATCATGATCAATGATATCAATCATGATCTGATTTTTTGGTCACCTGGCAACACAAACTACTTGACCTTGTACCCGGTCAAATATTATTTAGCTGATAATGCCAATGAATAATCGTTTGCTATACCCTTAATAATCAATAAACAATAGTTCGGCATAATCATTTCAGCTGTAGTATTCACAGATGAAGTTTGTGTCTAGTGGTGTATTAAAGTTCAGTAGTCAGGTTTTACTGATGTTCTCAATGTCTGGGGGTGTGATTTCCAGTCTGAATCACTTAGTTTGTCTCCTTTTGTAATTGGCTTGAACAAAGGACCTTTCATTCATGTCTCTGTTGGTTTTCCAGGCTGTCTACGTGCCTGCCGATGATTTGACAGACCCTGCACCAGCTACCACCTTCTCTCATTTAACAGCCACCACTGTGCTGTCTCGCGGTATTGCTGAGTTGGGAATTTACCCAGCTGTCGACCCACTTGAGTCCACATCTCGTATTCTTGACCCAAAGGTCATTGGTGAATCTCATTACCAGACCGCATCAAGAGTGAAGAAACTTCTGCAGGTTGGTTTTTGTAGGATACACATGGTTCAGGTTAAATCTGATGCCTTTTGACAGGGTTGTGTTGATGATATGGAGCTGTAAACAAATGTGCATGTGTTCTTTGCAGGATTACAAGAGTCTTCAGGATGTCATTGCCATTTTGGGTATTGACGAATTGTCTGAAGAGGATAAGTTCACTGTCCAGCGAGCACGTAAAGTCCAGCGATTTTTGTCACAACCATTCCAGGTTGCTGAAGTATTCACATCTATGCAAGGAAAGTTCTGCACACTGAAAGAAACAATTGATGGTTTCCTGGCTATTCTCAATGGTAGGTCATATCCTCTCTTTGAAGCATTCATTTTCCAAGTTTGTAGGAGAAATTGTAGAACATACTGTAGCACAGAATGAAAGAAAATCAGCCTGTTGTGATGAGAAAAGATGGAATGGTTTTTTTATCCCACCTAACCCCAGAAGATATAGCCAAAGCAAAGCAAGATTAACTATCAGCTTTGAAAGAGATTATTTGAGTTTGGAAATGTGTGTTCATGATAATGTGGCTGAGGTTGATTTTGCAGCACCTTTGGTAATCATTCAACTCTTGTGTGCTCTAGCAGTGATCAAAAAGTGTGTATATTAGCTAGATCAGTGGTTTTGTTATCAAAGTACTCCATCTTGTTCAATATATATTATTATATACACATACATACATACATACATACATACACACACACACACACACACACACACATCTTATTTACATCATATATACATCTTCTGTGGCTCCTGTGTGGATCAGATAGCCTAAGCTTGAAACTCGCGTTCAAGCCATCCTTTTTTAAGGATGGTGTGATGGAAAGTGGATAGTGCAGGCAACTCTGATCTGCTAGGTGATTTGGTCCCATAGTTTCAAGTCCTGGATGCATCCACTTGCCTTTCAGAGATTTTTCTGTGTGTGTGTGTGTGTGTGTGTGTGTGTGTTAAGGGCAAAACGAATCCATCGAATCTTGAATCTACTCGAATCCGCGCTAGATTCGATCGAATCTTTTCAGATTCAAGGACTCGATTTCTTCTTTGTGTCAGCAACTTTCAACGCACAGTGTGTGCATCGGCATGGCGCACAAGCACTTGGCACTAGCTTCCCACACCCATGTAATGTATGACAGTGTTGTATGTTGTGGTGTCAAATCAAATGTTGCGGTGACACTGCAGCTGGTCAGCTCGAATGACTCGTATGCCCACGCCGCTCATTCACGTACGCATATCCAGTAGGCCTACTTGTGTTGAGCTAGCTATGCATAGATCTATTTTACAAGACGACCTGCAGTGCAATGATCTTGTTTTTTTTGCGTTTGACTCTGCGATACATTTCTTTCCTGCTTCCATGGCCGGGACACCTGACAAGAAAACTTAGTGCTCCAGTTTGGGCATATTTCGAAATCAAGTCTGTCCGGCAGAGGGCTACGTGTCACCTCTGCATGAGGCACCTATCGTACAAGCCTGATGGGGGTACCACCAGTATACTTCTTAAGCATATGAACACAGTGCACTCACTTGTTTCGGAGAAGGCGAAGGCTGCGAAAGACAAGGCCAGTTCTGAAAAGAAGATGAAGAAGACAGACTTGCAGCCCATGCTTATCTTCTGTCTTTGATGAAGAAGGAGACAGCGCCACAGAAGGAAGCACTAGGACCATCTGCCCCTCAGCCACCAGCAGAACAATCAGCAGAACCGCCAGCAAAGAAGCCATGCCTGTGGGACGTCATTGGTGTCAATTTTGACGACTCAGACAGCAGTGGAACACAGCTTTCATCTGAAGCAGAGAAGGCTTATGCTGAGTTTATGGAGTATCACTCAAATGTTGCACCACCCTACCTTCCCAGCTCACAGCCTCTGACCTCAGTGCATTACACGTTCGATTTTGCACAACAGGTCTCTCTGCCTCACATGGCATGGCTCAGCCCACTCTATTTTAAAACGCCCCGCAAGGTGCAGCTGTTCGGGGTGTGTAGTGAGGGCATCCCCTAGCAGGTCAATTACCTGCTAGACAAGGAGGACATGATAGGCCCAAGTGGCACAAAGAGTCATGGTGCAAACACTGTCATATCTCTCCTCCATGATTTCCTTTGGAGGCATGTGCATGGCAAGGAGCAATGTCTGTTGCATGCAGACAACTGTGCCAGGCAAAACAAGAACCAGACTGTGATAGCTTACCTGGCATGGCATGTCATAGTTGGGCTCCACAAAAAGATCACCTTATGTTTCATGGTTGCTGGACACACAAGGTGTCTCATAGATGGGTACTTTGGGCTGCTGAAGCGGAAGCATCAACGTTCCTATGTCTTCATGCTGGACCAGTTGGCTGAGTGTGTGGATTCTTCTGCAGCATGCAATGTGTCCCAGTTGGGCAAGGAAGTCGTGTGGTATGAGTGAGACACATATTTTGACCGGTACGTTAAGCAGATCCCTGTAATCAGCAAGGGCCACCACTTCAAGTTTAATGCTGAGAAGCCAGGTGTTGTTTTTGTACAAGATTTCACTGACTCGGAGCCACAAAAAGTGAAGGTCCTGAAGATGACTCCAACTGAATTGTCATCAGCCACCATGCCCCCTATGTTGCCCAGAGGTGGACTTACAGAAGAGAGGAAGCTCTATCTCTTCAAAGAGATACGAGGCATTGTTCCACCGACATTTCAGGATAAGCTGTGCCCAGCTCCATGATGTGTCATCACCTGTCCACTATTTTGTGTTTGTCAAATAATGTTGTGTTAAAAGAAATGCTTGTTCAAGTGCAGGAAGCTGGTAATTGTGTTACCAGTTATTGTCAATATAACACTATGGACCTGCTGCGAAGGTCTCTGTTCTACCACATTTGATTGGCATTTGCTACAATGCATCCTATGATTTGTATTGTTTTTCACTGAAATTCAAGGTGTGATCACTTACCTTTAAAACCTTATATCTCAAGATTGGCACAAGATTTTTTGAAATGGTTTTTTCCCATGTTTCTGAAGGCCTATAGAATGCTTTAAAGTGAAAAACCAAAAATCGAAAAAAATTGCGTTAGGTCCCTTTTCGCGTGATGCAGCTCACATATATTTATTTCTTTGTTATTTATGCATTTATTTATTTATTTATAGAAAAGTGTTAGTATCAATCAAGGTTTAGTTATCCAGCCATTGTGTTCTTTATACTGTAAAGTTGTAAGACCATGGTACTAGAGAGATTTACATAAATCTTTGGTCAAGAAAATACATAACTTGCAGTGGTGCAAGAGGTGCAGCGAGAATGTTAGATCAACATTCTTAGTGTGTGAACAGTACTACACATTCATACTGGCTGTCTTATTGACTCTACATTTCTTCGATGGCATGTACACTCCCATCAGGTAGAGTGTACATTGTACTAACTTAAGAAATGCTTAAACACTTTCAAGTAAACCTAATCCCTTCCAACCAAATAGTCTTTGGCAACACTTTAAAGAACATAGAGCCATGGCCTTCACCGTTGCCCACATGTGCAGCTCAGACATGAGGAATGGTACTCATCCCCAGGCAATGTCCCTGGCCAACATATTATGTACACCTAAACCTCTTCACTATGCTGAACTCTGGGTCTCAGATATGCAGCAGTTAAACTTAGTCTATGAAAGCCTGCATATACATATCGGAAAGCTGCTTGTAGACACTATCTTCATAGGTTCCATATAGCCACAATGTTTGCATAAACATACCAATATTAATATTCGCAGATTACTGAGTAATCTGTTGCTTGATATGTTAGGACCATGAACACCATGCACGCACCTCCCCCTCCCTTCCCTTGTGTACAGTACTGTTGCCTTGACCAAAGCTCGCACACACACTCGGACCCACTGTCATCACGTCAATCCAGACACTACATAAACTGCTACGCTTGCTCTACTCATTGCACTTTAGCTGAGGAAGACCTGGGAAGCTCAGGTCGAAATGTCCTGAATAATAATAATAAAAACTTGCTGGAGTTGGTGATTAAAGTTACTCTGAATCATTCTTCCCAGTGTGAGATTATGCCTTTTAGCAATATTAATATTGTACAGTGAAACCTGAGAGTTACGGCTACCCAAGGGTCTGAACAACAGGGGCCTTAATTCCCAAGATTCACTGCATCAGTGCACAGAAGGAACTGAAGAAGTGGCCCTAATTCCCAGCTGCAGGTGGCCATAAGGACAGGTTTCACTGTACAAAAATCTTATGGCTCACATTCAGTTTATTCCGATTCAAATATGAATTTTGTCTCTCATAAAATTTGGCATGTGTAAAAGTTAGTTGTTTGCAATAGTTGTGAAGATTAACACCAATTTGCTTTAAGGTATTCCTTTGTTAGTCACTTGTTCCTTTGGTTTTCTGCTCCTGTACAGGTGAGGTGGATGACTTGCCTGAAGCTGCATTCTACATGGTTGGTCCACTGGATGACGTTAAGGCAAAGGCTGCTAAATTGGCTGAGGTGGCTGCCTAAACTACACACAGACTAGCTGAATGTCCAAACTCATATATTTAAATTGTGAAATTCTTCGCCCATGAAAATCATCATAGAGTTCTTGAAGTGCAGGCACAACTTTATTTTTTTGCAATGACATTTCGGGCACACTGTGGCGCCCTTTGTCAGGTCGAAAAGAAACAGGACAAGCCTGGAAAAGGAGGTTCAACATTACTTAAATGCTACTGTACCTACCAAAACACATGCAATGACACTACTTAACACCTTCAACACCTACAAAAAACAAGGATTGACACTGAAGTTTTCCACAGATACACACAAATCCCCACACTATACGCTGTGCCTCATTACTAGTATTTTTACTACATCCACACTTCCACATGCTATGGTTGGCACCTACACACCCTGCCATGCTTGGCTGATCTTCCAGCCACCATCCTTGTTCATAACTGGCCTTATCCTAACTGCACACAATATCATCAGGGCTTCCTTCCTTTTTCAGAAATTCCAGTGCTGCTTCTGGCACAGGACCTTAGCCCTTCCCCAGGCAATCTTGTGCGAGTATGTGTGACTGCTCTGCTACAGCTGATCTCTCAATATCCCCTTTCCTTGTCTCATGTTTGTGCTCGAGCACCCACACAGTGACTGTCTGCAGCATCTCCCCGACATATACAGTGTTGCAGTCCCTGCATGGAATCTCATAAACCACGCCTTTCTTTGCTGCAGATGGAACTTGTGTGTATCTGTGGAAAACTGCAGTGTCAAACCTTGTTTTTTTTTTGTAGGTGTTGAGTAGTGTCATTGCATGTGTTTTGGTAGGTACAGTAGTGTTTAAGTAACGTTGAACCTCCTTTTCCTGGCTTGTCTTGTTTCTTTTCAACCTGACAAAGGACACCACAGTGTGCCTGAAATGTCATTGCCAAAAAATAAAGTTGTGCCTGTACTTAAAGAACTTTGCTAAAATATTTAATTTAAGTGGCAGTCCATTTTCCTTATTCTTTCATCAACTGGATATTGACAGTGTTGTACCCTATGTTAATCAGGCAATTAAAAATGCAATGTTTGGGGCCTGGTGTTTTTGTCACTTCTGAATAGTTGGTAAGTGATGAAAAAGGGCTCCAGAGGTCAAGAAGTAGTTGGGAGACCAGAGGTGCTTTTAAGCCGGACATTTTTATGTTTATTGTCATGATCTCAGCAACACATCTGACTTATTGAGGGTCATTTCATACATTCAATTGAGCCAAGAACACAGAACAGGATTGTTCTGTTAGGGATGTCCAGCACCTGTATTAGTGTTGGGTGAGCATGTCAAAGGTGTTAAGTTCCTAATAACATGAGTTTAGGTGTATATCGGGTGGAGCAACTGTATTTATTTGTGGTCCTTGTGCAATGTGTTTGATTTTATTTGGAGTTCCGTGAGAAAATCTACTTAACAAAACATGGTGTTAGAAGTGGACTTGGTTCCCATACAAGTTCCGTAAAATGTTGACTGCAGCAGGTTCTAGTGGGTCATTGTCAGCGGTTTCGAGTGGGTTGCTTGGAAGCCAGAAAGTCAAGAAGGGCATCACAAGGCTGCCACCTCCTTTAGACCTTCATGCCTCAGATGAATGATTGTATTTATTTGTGGTCCTTGTGCGTTGAGATTTAATTTGGAGTTCCTTGAGAAATAACAAGAAGAATGTAGACAATTACTGTAGACACGCATACACCATGTACACTGACACACACACACACCTGAGGACTTAGCACTCTTAGCACTACATGTACTGCATGGTGCCTAGAAGACCACAAGACTTGTGAATTCATACATAGAGTGCTTCATGATGACAACACAAGCGACCTCATGCATGACATAAGTCCCAAAATAGGTCTAAGGGCTTACTCATGTTCTATTTTTAGTGGGTGGGTCATGTTCAAGAATTCTCTCCCACTTATTTACAAGGATGGTAGTGATCAACTGATGAATGGGCCAATCTGCTACTTTTGCACTTTTTCATTTTGCTGTTTTTGCTTGCCAATGGTACAAACTGCCTCTCACTCATTGTGAAACATTGCTGTGAAAATGAGTTTCAGTTGATATACTCTCGAATGGCTCTCAGCACTCAGTGTTACAAGCTATGCATTGTATTGCCAGCTGTTTCTTATTGTGACCTGGTTAGTGGAAAGTCTTCTAAATTGAGAGTAAAAAATGTTCAGCCAGTCACCATATTGAGGCACTGCGGAAGTGATGTGGTCAGTTTAATAGTATCTACATGTATTTATGCTGATCGTGTCAAAAATTTTATTTACAGTCAGCTGATGTAGGGACATTTAGGAATGCAGGTGCATGCACGCATGGTAATTGACCATGGTAGCTTTTACAGTCTGGTTGGGAAGTTGATATGTTTCCTGAAGAATCTTACAGCTAGCAAAGGAAAACGGATTGATCAGACCACAATAAATGTACTACGAAGTGTGATTTTACCGATGTATTTCTGGACTCTCTCCTGGGTGTTAATACATAATTATGTGAGAAAATATGTGAACAAGGAATGGAAAAATGAGTTATGAGTGACCTCAAAGATGCTTTATACTGAAAGTCAACTTTTATTTAAAAAAAAAGGAGCAAGCTCTAGAGAGAAAGAGATAAGTAGAGCTGCAGGTAAGACTGCAACAAACTTCTTGCATACTTTGGACTGCAGCACCATGAGTGTTATACAGAAACTTGCCTGTCAGTTAATTTCCTTCATTGTACAGTACATTACATAATACCACGAATTACTTGAGTGGATACTGCAGTGCAGTGTGTTGAGCACAAGCCAAGAGATCAAGGAGAAGGTGCTAAAGAACCTGGAATTTGAAGCAACAACAGCACAAAAAAGCAGGATATGGTTGAAAGCAGCATCTTAGAATGTTATCAGAGTTTTATCTCAGTGCCAGTTAGGTACCCAAACACTGCCTCAGAGTAATAGGTGCTGTTGTAATTCAAATCAAGGTGGTAGTATGTTCTTCTATGGAAGCCACACCCATTTTTTTCAAGTTCATGAAGCTGTGGCTCAATGTGAACGCCATGACTAATACTGATCAATAGTAGACTGAACATCCTAGCAGTTCAATCATCAACAGCATTGCCCTGAGTGAATTTGAGGAATAATTACTACTGTAGAATGGCTAACTTTTGAACACAATTTCCATAGCATATGTACAGCAACAATATCAAAATTAATATTATTGTACTAAAATTAGTATAGCAGCCATTTTGGGGCTTAGCCTAGGTCAAGTACAAATTAATATCAGTGGTTACAATAACCCTGTCCTGTTCAAACTATACTATTATGCATAAAGGAAGTATCGGTGTAGAAAAATTAGTTGTTTTACAGTACTTGCAACATGCATGCTCTTATTAGCGGTGCGCAAAATAATACCAATTTTGGAAGATACACTCTAATGCAAAGAAGTTGCCTCTCATTATTAGAGACACTAGAGAGGTTTCACTCTATGTAGGCTATGTTGCAAACTGTCTGATATACGTGAAGAGGAATCCCCAGCACACTGGCCACAGGAAATGTCTTCATGAGGCGTTTCATCAGTAATGCCTCTGGCTTTGTCAGTCATAAAGAGACAAGCAAGTACAGAAGGCTGGGGTACTTCAACCATCTACATGATACTTATACTATACTGTGTTATAGGTGTGAGTGCAAGAAGAGGTGGACTCAATCCCTTAACTTTGGAATAAGTACTAAAATGACTATGAATTCTGTTAATAATTCCTGCCCACCACTTTCTCAGGCATATTGTATCAGTCCTCCCAAACTACATTTCAAAACCAAAACCACTCACCTATTGTGAAATTTACCATCGCCTGGCCATAGAAGTTTGTAGCAGTGAGTGTGTAGGTGCCAGCTAAATCACCATAGCGACCTTGACTTGGAAATCCAACCAAAATGTATTCATCAGCAGATTGGCAAAACAATTGGATTGAACTATGCTCAAGTGTTCTGGCCCCAGGAGCAAACAAATCTGAAATTGCGATTGGCTGCTGGACAGCTGCAGACTTGACTGTCAGTGATAAATGTGTGGGGGAGGGGGAAGCTCCTTTGTTTACAATGACCCGGGCGAGCTGAAACAGTTGGTTGCGTGTTGGTTTTGAAAGTGCGACAGCATGAGACACAACGGAAACAGATGGCAACTCTACAAGAAAACAAGTGCAACACGCAAATGGTGATATTTAAGTTAAGTGGAGCTTTTTTACCTTTAATTGTCATGAGTCATGGCACAACTGTAGATATTGTCAATGTGTAAGTTGTCTGAGTAAAGGATAATGAGAGAAAAAGTGCATGCAAGCGGAAGGTGGACGAAAAAATAAATTGTGTGCCGGGATCTCATTCCCCAAGATTACTGTCTACCAGTCACAGTCGTGAAAAAATTTACCCTGATAAAATATCTTCACCTACAACCACAAGTAAAGATTCCTCCAACAGTGCAGTGATCTTGCACTAAGAAGTGCAAAGGCATACTCCACCATTCAAGAAACTTTTGTGACAAAATTGTCATGACTGTTGCTCATTATTCTTGCTTCAACCAGGCAATCAAAATATACATTATGCCTACAATAGAGCTAATTTTCAAGCAATTTTCCTTTTCTTTGGGCATGTTTACTTCTTCATTATAAAGACCCGTGCACTATCCATGATTTCTTTAAATAGATTTGAAGTTATGTGAAGCCAGAAGGTGCATGAGAGAAAGGAACAGATGTAATAATTACCTCCAACTGTAACAATTATACTGCTCTGTCGTACAACAGTTGTTCCTGAGAACTTTGCCGAGCATGTGTATCGGCCTTTGTTGATGGACGGGCGAAACCGTGAAATTACAAGCTTATGTTTCATACAGAATCTCTCTCGCATGTTGCATGTTCTGTTCTTTTTTGCTCTCAGCATTGTGGCATTGAGAGCTTCGCCAAAATGCCAGGAGAGATTTGTTATTTGTTTAGAGCTAGACACCCTACAGACAATTGCCAGGCGTGCCACTTTCTTGGCATCTCCAGGCGGTATGAGAAACTGAGACTCATCATCCTTGTCATGCAGAGGAACTAGTGCAATGTTGATTCGCTTTTTGTCCACAGTGCTCATCTCAGGCTTATTCACAACTACATTGGCTTGGAATGGCTTGCCTGCAGCAGAGACAGAATAAACCAAAAAAAAAACGTACAAAGATAACAAAGAATTGACATGCAAAAAAGTAAGGTCACTGAGAGAACAAGCAGTTACAACAAGTCAAGCCCTACAAAGTGAGGATCTCTCCGACTTCAAGTGAACATAATTGTCAAGATCCACACTCAAAGTGCACTGATGTAGCCAACATCTTATCACTCACTTCCCTAATTTCCCACGAAATGGTACCACTAATTGAAACCCAAATGTCACATCATAGATTATTGCAGCTGCCCCAGCCATTGGAAGGCTGAATTAATTGTCCTACTGATCGAGATGGAACTGCTCCCAAATTTAGCAGGGAAATCCTCTCATCCATTGTAATAAAGAGCCATTCATTGACTTATCTGAATCCCTTTTAGTCTTTTATTGTTCAGTTTAATGAATCCCCCACCCCTGCCCCACTGTCACCCAAATAGTAAAATTTTGTTCAAAGTTGCCAGTCAATTGGGGTTCACCAAATAAAGGGCTGCAGTGTGTATGTGCATTTCACACCTGGTGGCTTCAGTGACAAGACATGAGGAAACAAATATCCAAAACAAAAATGACTGCCTGAATAAAAAGCCGAGTATGATGATTGGCACACTCAGAGCCATTCCCATTCTGCACACTTTACTGTGTTTTTCTCATTCCATGAGTTTGATGACCAGCCCTTAGCAGGGGCCACATTTTATTACCTGAGTCAGGCATGCAGGGACTGAGGAATTAGGTTCCTTCAGTGATTGTTGAGCATGTGTGAGTGAATGAGCATATTACACATACTGAGCACCTACATAGCATTCCATTTGAGTATGTATAGCAGACATCTCTCCAGCGATTGGTCAGCCTGTCTGTGTGTAGTGACAGGCTAACCATGAGGCCATGCTTGCCCCCATGCCTACGTTTCTCGTATGTTTACGGGCATGGATATCAATTTCTGTTGGAAAGATTTCTCTGGCAGGGCTCAAGATGTGTAGCCTGTTGTTAAGGCCACCAGCTGGGAATTAAAGCCAGCCAATAATTAAGGCCATTTCTCCAAGGGCCCTTATATGCACTATTACTGTGCCTAAAGCAGAATTTTTTTAACACACCAAAACCATTTGTGCTACATGTGCAAAAATGGACCCAGAGAGCATCATTGAACGTAATTGTAGTCTTCTATCCATCTTTTGCCAAGTGAAAAGCGAAAAGGATTCAGACCAATAATATGTATTGACACATCACAAACAAATAGCAGTAAAAGCAGTGTACCTTTGACAAATAGCAATAAAAGCGTACCTTTGATGCTAACATGGATTGTCACTGACTTTCGAACACCTCCTAGAATTGCAATGGCCAAGCATTTGTAGTCACCATGATGACGTTGAGTCACGCTATTTGCTGTATATACTGCTTTCACTAGAGGGTAATTGATATTTTCTGGTGGGTGGGACTCTGGGGTGCTTTGCATAGCAACAGTATTTCCATTCCTGAGAATTTGGACAAGGAGAGGAGGTGAGCCGTAGAAAGCACACTCAATAGCCATTGGATCTCCTTCATTGAAGACAACATTAACTCTGGTAGGATAAAAGACAGGGTCCTGAAATGGCCCTGCAAGAGCAAAAACAAAGACAATGTATTAGTTGTTTGTTGCAGAGATGATATTTCAGAACCACTTCAGGGGCTGCTAATTGAAGCACAAGGAAGACCGATTGGGTTGTTGTCATTTTTGTGACGGCAATAAACTTTTTGTGGTTCAATTGAGCCAGAAACTAACAGCCGCTATCAAAGGAACCACAATGTCCAGTGGCATAGATACATACCCATCATAGCAACCACAAACAACACTTTAAGTCGCTCTCCAGGGAGTGTTTGAAGAGTTCTCTGAGTCTCTGCCATCACTTCACCATCAGCCCATGGAGTTCGAGGTGACCATCACCCCTTAAATCAATCTTTCTGTAAAATGAATTGTTCAGTTCGACAAACAAAGTCATGGTCGCAAAGAAGATTGTGCAAGTCAAGAAGGCCATGAAAAAAAGGCCCAAGCTCAGGATACAGTACCCTTGGAACATGAAGAACATGGGGTTCCTGCTCTAGCCCGACGTTATTTATTTACACCTAGTCTAGCCTACATTCTTCATTTGCCAACACTCTTAGTGCCTGTTGCATACATACAATCAGGTATACTATATGTAGGGCCATGAGCCAGTAATTAAAATGCAGATATGTGGTCAATTCTGCCCTCTTCATAGTTTTTGACAAGCCACGCACTAGCAGTTTGCACATGCTTTTGAAAAATGCACGGCATTCTTAATTGAGCTCTCACTAGGCCGGAATGCTCTTCAAGTATTTTTTCCTGAATCCAAGCCTACACATTCTTAGAGAGAATGTTCTTTGAGTCCTGAGGTTACTGTACCACAAGAATGCACAACATACAAGTGCATTGTCTTTTCACAGAATCGATATAAATAGCTCAAGCCACAGTCATCAAGTTCTTGTAGGATTCAAACTGACCCCTAGTACCTGGTATCATGCAATTTCTATTTTTGCCACAGCTTGACATTGATGTCACTTCACTGACATAAAATTACAGATGCAAAAATAAAGGCGGTTTCCACAGCACCCATTACAATGATGAGGAGAATGGATCATCATCAGTTGGGATGATGAACTGAAACTACAAGTAAATCCTCCTAGACTGTTTCATCAGCAGCAGAATGGAAACTGCAAAGTCAGTGACTGGCATACTTACTGAGTATTTCCAAGTAACTTCGTTGACTGACCAAGGTGTTTGATGACTCCAAGGTGTCTCCATGGCAACGATAAGAGCCTGCTTGTACCCAGCTGATCGTTTGAAAACGCAAATATGCAACTCTGAGAGGTCGATTATCGGATGGTTCATTATTGAACACATCATGACCAAACACCCTCCTCTGCACGAGTTCTGCAATGTCAGTTCCGTTCAGGCTCCACCAAATACGGTTCACCTGCCCATTTGGTGAGCTGAGAAATACTTGGCATTTAAAGACGACAGCATCACCCAGTGTTACCACCTTTGGCAGTGAGATCTGCACATAGGGATGTTGTGGGGCTCCTGCAAAGGAAATACAAATTAACAAACAGTGCAAGTAAGGCAATTTGACTGATCATTATGTACACTGTCAATACTAGTGTATATGTAGCACGCTAACAAGTCATTGCAATGAGTATTTCTTGTAAGAGCATCCTTAACCAGATTCCTTCTGGTTGGAGCCTGCATGAGCAGCAATCTTCACGACGCACCAGCATTGAATCAGTCTAGTAGTTCAGAAGTTTGAGTATGTGTAGATTGTATAATTGTGTATGCATGAATCATCCAAAACTTTAGAAAGGTTGGACAAAACGGCAAAAAGTAGGTACCAAGTCACTGGAGACTAGGTCCATTTTGTGTTGTGATCAGACCGTTTCTCAGTTTGATATGTTCTACAGCTCAATTAAAACTCATCCCAAAACACTTCCGAAGAGCTCATTACTGAACACGACAGAAATGTTCAGCTTCCTGGCTGGACCATGATCTTTATCCAGAGTGACATGTACGTGACATGGTATAACCAATATCCATTTCCAAAACCTGCCAATTTATCTCAAAAAATCTCTTTATTACACTGCCCTCAAAATTGCTGAATTACACTGATGTTTTCTGCTGTGAATGCAAAACTTTTCCATTTTCCACCTAAATATCTATAAAATTTAAAGCAAATTCATGATTTATTGAATGCAGAATTGCTGCTGCTTGAGTTCAACGAATTCAGCAAGTTCGTTTTTTATCGAATGCGCCCACTGGGGAAAGTGTTCTTTTGGCCCTGGCACTGGATGGTACAGTCCAAACTGTGCTAATTCTTCCTGATAACATAAAATACTCACCATGGTTCATTGCATACATAGGCGGTAATCACGTTTTAAAGTCGCGCTAGCAGACAGTCGTTACTTTCTTCCATTTTGCCCTTCGAGCCTCAAGCGCTCCACAAGTTCCACAGCACGCTACTAAAAGTAACCAATGATCGATCATCGCGCCATCCTCAGATCGAGCCCTACAACGGCCACTGCTTTCAAGACCTTCCACACCACGCATCAGTACCGCACACAGTCATTACGACACCACACTGATAGCCCTTTTCCGCACACTAGTTCGGAAGCCTTATTTATACAAGCCGCCCGCCCACTACGGCCGGCCTCGCGCTGAGTCGCGCCGCACCTATCGTGGATTATACTAAGTTTCGATATCGAAAACGCCGGAAAGTTATTCCAGAAGCTCCGGCTGAGCGACTCTCACCTGAGTACAATATATCCGCCCTTCGAGAGAAAACACAACGACGCCCCCAAGGGTGATCTTTCATCACCGGTACTATCGACCTTCAAAACTCGTAGCCATTCGCTGCCCAGTCACCTTCCCAATAAAGTTAGAAAGGAAAAAATGAAGAATTAAGCAAAAAGTCTACAGCACGGGGTATTCCCAGGCGGTCACCCATCTAAGTACTGACCCCACCCGACGGTTTAACTTCGGCGATCGGACGAGAACCGGTGTTTTCACCGTGGTATGGCCGTAGACATCCACCACGCATTACCATGAAAACTTTTACCGGCAGGCAGATCTACCTGCTCCCACGTAACTTACATACGTATCGATTTGTGTACTAGCCTCTTCAACTACTAGTAATGTCGTAACGACATTATAACAGTGTAGAATGTACACGTACGTAGGTCTACAGGCTACAGCATGCAGAAGCGGGCGGCGAGCCACACCTAATGTAACTTCGGCATGCACTGCAGTCTTTTTGCAGATGACACTATGTTGTATCGATGTTGTCAGGGCATGGAAGAAATACCATGCTGTGGGATAGAGGAGGATCTGGTGCTGCTGTCAGAGTGGGCACGCTCTCAGAAAGTGTCATTCAATGCTGCAAAGTCAGTTGAGTTGTGCATTGACCCAGCGCCTAGTTCGTCAGTACTAAACATCAGTGGAAGCTTAGCACCACGACAGCGACAAATGAAGCACCTTGGCATTCTATTAAGGGATGATCTTCGATGGGATCACCACATTGGAATGCTGGTAGAAAAAACAGCGGGAAGTGTTACACTATGTCAGACTCTGTCTTACCGACACAATCTTCCATCAGTGGTCATACAGCGTTTCTGTATTTCATTCATTCGTCTAAGGCTTGAATACTGCAGTGCTGTTTGGTGTGAGGCTTCATCAGTAGCCTTGCGGCGTCTTGAAAAAAATGCAATTGAAAGCTGTTCGAGCAATCACACGTTTTAGAAAGGGTGAGTTTACTGATTGTCAAGCTCTAACTGCAGTTGATTTGCCTACGCTGACTTGGCGGAGAAGAGAACATTGCCTTGTGCTGTTCTGGCAGCTTGTCCATGGTTCTGGTCCACCTAAGCTGAGGAAATGTTTGCCTTCTACTGTAGCTGTTCGGTCACAG
>JAOWAW010101540.1:4826-15337 GCA_028565695.1 Nicola tetela
CATGGCACCGAAAATTCAACAGGCTCTATACTCACCACAAGATACATCGAAACACACACACACACACACACACACACGCAGAGTCAGTGTTTTGAGGAAAATTGGCAGTTGTCTGCAGACCAGAGGTGAGATCCATAGTGGTCTAGTGGTTATGACGCAGAAGCGCAAATCCCAAGACCCCGGTTTGATCCCTAGCTGTGGCTCTCCATTTTTCCTCGATTTCTTTCTTTCTTTCTTTCTTTCTTTAATGACACACACACACACACATCTTACAGTATACCAGATTTTAAACGTATTACTGGTAATGTTACAGCAAGCATTTTTACCAGAGTGAACTGGTAATGTTTGTAAATGCACTCTCCTAACATTTTAATTTAACGAAGAAACTTGCAACCAGAACTAACGCTACAACAATGTTTATTTGATTGAATAGAACACACACTTGGTTGTGCCCTTCACCTAGTACATCAGTCGTACCATTGCTGAATTTCACAGACCCCTTCCCAGAATTTCAGAGTGTTAGAATCACTACAAATTGTTCTAACATCAAAGGAGCCCACAAATCAATTTGTCTCTTTAGTTTAGGATATGGAGTTCCCAACCGAGGAAAGCATACTGTAATGAGAGAAATGAAAGGAAAGAACGCCCAATACGACAGATCAACGGCTTTGTTCTGGATAACTCACGTAGCTGGCATTGGCTTGGTATTCAGCTGTTTCATTCTGTGAGGCAAAAACGTCCACATAGGGAACACTTGAGTAAGTGAACCTCGAGTTAGGGCAGATGACTGCCAGTTGCTCATCTTGAGTTATTGTAACAAAAAGTGGGGAAAAACCTTGCAATCTAAGCTCACCTCTGAAGAACAGTTTGGACAACCTACAACTACACATGAAGCAAAGAATACATACCCATAGCCAAGCCCATATCACAGTCACCTACACATCCACTTACTCTCTCTCTCTCCCTCTCTTTCTCTTTGCCTGTATGTCTCTGTCCATCCCCCTCTCTCTAACTAGCCTTCTCTGTTTTTCTGCTTGTCTCTCACTTTCTCCAGGTTGCTTTTCAAAGTAATCTCCCTCTTTGCCTGCCTCAGTGCCCACTATCCATGCTCACCGATTGTACGAAGTTGAACGCGGAGGTGGAGGTGGATCTGGTGTTAGAGACCTTGCTTCAGAACCTACTTCCGTCAAATCCACCCTTGCACAGGAAATCTGACAATCATCGGGAAAAAAACAATGACTATAAAAGACATACCAGACACCAGGCATGGCACTCAAGCACAAAATGCTCTTTGTTGCTAATTGTAACTTGTGAATTACATTATTGCTTCACAACTTGAAAAAAGCTTTAGCTATTAAAGGGCATGAGCAATCACAGTGTGCATGAAAATTGGTGGAAAACTTGTGTCGGCAGAAGAACGTACCTCCTGACTTTTCTTCAACGGTCCAGTCTTTGTCAGCTGTTCAAGCATATCTCCGTCCTGGCTGTCAATGCCCTCAATGAAACTGTGCCTTGCCCGTGCTCCTTGTGTCATGCATGGAAGAGGAGCATACGGCTAGAAGGAACAGACAGAGTCAAAAATTGGTGAAGAGGTTTGATCATAGAGTAACTCATGCCGCAAGGAAATCTGATAAAGGTGCTTCTTGCTTGGTGGCATTCCTGCAAAGAGCTACTTGCTGAGGTGAAGACAAGTCAGCATTAACACGATGAGCACCTCAATCAGGTTAGCACCAGCCCAGCTTTACTGGTTGGCTGTAGTTCAGAATAATACTATACTAAACGAATTGTCATCATGTACAGCTGCGGAGTTATTTCTCGCTAGTAGGAGGAAATTAAACAATACACGTGAGTGACTTGCTAAACAAAACCATGCATCACTAATTGAGAGAACAGGAACTTTTGGTGGGTTAAATTTTCAGTAGTCTCTGCCTGATGGGCTTTTGAAGGCTTATCTTTTTGGTAGATTGTACTACAAGTATTCTCAGTAGATTGTGCTACAGGTGTTGCACACCTACATGCATCCTTTATTCAGGTGTACATTTAAGTGAGGCATCAGAAAGTTAAACTGAAATCATTGCAATAAAACAAACATTGGTATTTCTAAAAAAATACATCATGTGTTTGCCCAGAAGCCATAATTGAAATCTCCAGACACAAAATGGCACTACACGCTATTCAGAAGCTAAACACATCCATCTTCTTCAGTGAAGCTGCGTTAACAGCATGCCTTTGCAGTACTGACTGTGACACACTGCATGTTATATTGAGCACAATTTGTACATACAGGCATGCTAGACTGACACTAACCTCAGGCTATCTACTGAAAGAAAAAGCCATTCAGAAGAAACAACTCTTTACCCTTCTCAGGCCACTGCAAAATGTAGCAGTTAAGAGTTTCTCAAACAACACAGAGTAATGCCAGAGAATAGTTCGATGACATAGAATAGAAAGTCTTGTTATCAAGAATACAACAAGAATAAAAGGACATTGCTCACTGAATAATTGGATGAAAAGCTTCCACGTCGCAGGAATGTTGCCTCGGACCTGCCAGCTAAATTTCTGGCCTCTTTTGGTAAGTTTGATGGCCCCCGGGACACATCCTGAAGACAAACAAATGGGCACAAATCTCAGAGGGTGAGGTGACAACTTGACAAATTAAAGCCTAGACGCTACAACTTGCTCTGGAGGTGGTGCATCAATCATAACCCAAAGTGTAGTATGACTGACAATAAACTCATGATTTAGACATTTCCTGATTTAGACTCTTTTATACAGCTGTGATGCTCAAGTATGATCATTGTGTTTTTAATTCACTTTCCACTTCAAGCCTGGACTTTCTGCCTTGCATCTGAAGTGAGACCCACACTAACTTCCCATTATATCTGCCAGTAAGACAGTTCAGAGCTACTCACACAGCAGCAGAAATAGTACACAAGGAAGGAGCACAGAAAAAAATAGCAAATACAAGCAGATTTCCATGCTCACTAGTACCTCTTCTCCTGGTTCAAATGTGATCATGCTCTGGCGTGCCCTCGCACCTGGCTCTCTGCTGTAAGAGTGAATCATGTCATCAGGCTCTTCGAGCTCCCCAACATCGACCTCCTCGACCGCATCTGGAAAACAATTCAAAATACACAGAGAACATCAACATTACACCCTCTGGTTTTGACTGTGCCATCTTGAAAGATTTCCACAAAAAAAAACAGGCAAATTCTGCAAAAAAAGGCATCAAGTTCAGGAAACACTAGATGCAGAAGAGGTTATGCTAAGCTCAATAATCATCCAATAGAGCTCTAACTTACCCAGGACCTTGCGTGGTCCACTCTGTGGCAGCATGTAGCATGTGAGAACTTCATCGCCGTTTGGTAGCGAGTCCGTTTGAAATGGCACAAGTGGCTTTGACTGGTCACAGCACAAGCACAAGAAAAAGCCAGTCAACACACAGCCGGGGGCACATTTCACACAAACCATCTGTTTTGCTCTTGAAAATTTTATGTTAACACAGAAATCAGGCTTAGAGTGTCTTGCTGTGGAATGTTACCTGGTTATCTGATAGCCAAATAGCGGAAAGCCGAGGTAGAGCTGTTAGGCAGTGTGGAAGATACAGCAGCCTAAAAGAAAGATGACCTGGTCTGTTACCACACTAATATACAATATGGAAGCCACTGCAATGAAACAAGCAGCACAGGCAATCTCAAAGCAGAAACAGCCCCTTAGTTTAGTGTTGTGTGTTGCAATGTGAAGTACACAACTGCACAAGCTGCCCTAAAGAACACAACCGTGCAACAGCCATGTTAGGACAGAAAACAAACGACTTTTTCAACGCAGCGGTGCTAGCCTAATAGATGACTTGCACAACTTTGGCCTGGCTTCAAGGAACGGGGGAAGTGTTGCTGAGCCGTAACGTAGAAGCAATGGTGAAAGGTCGAAAAAGATTGGAAGAGAGGGGACTAGAATCTTTGGAGCCAAAACATGGGCTCGAGATGGACTGCAGATGAGTAGGAGTATTTGCAAAAGCATGGAAGGCTTTTTGCTAAAAATATCAGCTCTCATCAATCCGAGACACATTTGTTCTACTCAGACTCGTAGCATCAGTAACAGGCCTCTCATCAGTCGTCGAAAGATGGGCCATCTCCTCAAACTAGTGCACTACCTAACCTTCCTTTGGACTGGACGTCTGCTCGGTGTTCTGCCATGTAAAACTGCTACCACTGTGTTAGAATACCTTCTAAGAACAGGCTCTGGCAAAGACAACTCCTGACAACCTTGGCACAGACATGGTACTGATTGTTCATCCTTTTTGTATGCTTTGCATGGCAAGAGATAGGCCTAATTTTGTTTATTTGACAAATCATGGACACAGATCTCATCATACATTGATTATACAGATTCACCAACTGGAAAAGCACCCCGCATAAACACGTACACATGGGATATACTATCAACAGTGCTTCTATTGTGACTTCCTATCCTGGCCTGGCAAAGGCTTTAGACGTTGTCTGCAGTGGCCAACGACTCCTCCTGGCCCAATAACTCCATGAACTTAAGTCACACACGGCAACGAAGCACTCACTGCACACTACAGTACTAAGTACATGAATTATCCTAAACTACGGCCTCTTCTCCGATTTGATCACCACAATCCACTGACTGAGACCAATGACTCGGGATTTCTTCTCACAAAAAAACATGAAGACTAATGTCAAGGACCTCAGGGGACTAGTCTCAATTTTAACAACACAGTAATTGTGACTTGGCATTGTGAACAGCGACAAAACAAGAACTATCCTCTTCATCGACCTATTTCTGTATGCTTCCAGCTTGGGCAAACGCCTTCCTTGACCAGTTCTCAAACCCAGGCCAAAATTATGCAACCCATCTATTACTATGTTGTGATTAAACCTAACGCAAGAGCAAGTCTGGAGGATAAAATTTGATACCACAACCACTTTCCAAGTGCAACTATGAGCTTTAAGTTTTTGTTTTATGCAAACACCAAGTTGATAACATGAGCAGCTCTCCTCTTAGCTTACCTGTTACCAACCACATTGAGGACAGTCAACTTCTTCAAGTCCCCAAGTGCGTCTGGCAGGGTTTTAAGGTTATTGTCGCGAACACTCAGCAAAGAAAGCCTTTTACAACGTCCAATCTGAAGAGCAGACAGAGTAAGATCAAAGCGATTTCACTAAGCAACGTCAGCGTGGATCGTCTATGTCTGAATACACAGATAATGCACACTGCCGCACATGGTGCAAGACAGCACTGTGATCTACTCTCAAGAACTGGTGTTGCTGGTTCGAATCCACGTTATGTTTATTTTGCTGGCGAAAGTGGAGAAAATAATCTGTTATGACATCCAAGTTAAAAAAAAAATCATTGAACAGCAAGCAGGCACAAAGGAGTCTGTGTGAAATCATTCCCACTTTAAAATCTACATCTGGCGGCTATCCACCATCTCAGCCGACACAAGGGACATTGCTCTCCACAAGCTGTTGTTTCCGCCCACACACAGTCAATGGTGTCTATTCAACTTCACAGATTAGCTCTTGCAAAAATGCATGCGGAAGTTTTCACTGTGTATATTATCAGTGTGCTGTCGCCATGGTTAGATCAGTTTGTTTTACATAAATCAACAACTACAGCAGGTATTGCTATTCTGGCACAAAAAGCAGTTATACTCTGAACAACAGACATAATCAAAATACTTTGGGTTTGAAGAGCACTGGGATTGCTTGCCAGCAACTTTCCACTTCAGCCATGAATGAAACACAAAGTTCCTCTGTGTTTCTCACAGTTGCCCAAAAGGGCACTTACTGTATCAGGAATTGCTTCCAAACTGTTGTCGTCAAGCGATAAGCAGTGCAAAAGTGTTAGCTCACCAACTGAGTCAGGAAGAACCTTGACACATAGGAAAGGAGAAACATCAACCATGGCTTGCCAGCCACATTCCCATTAGCCTGAACCTGAACCTTGCTGAACGATGCCCTGTGAGCAATCGCGTCAGCACAGTATGATCAGAGTCAGCATAATCTTCTGTTCCCTCCCATTTTGTCACGGTTATACAACAACCAGAATGTTTAGACACCGATGCCCTTTAACATGCAAGGCCTGGGATGGGTGGAACAGACAGGCTAGCTGACCAATACCCACTGAAAGGTACTATGTCTATGCATTTCAGTGAGGAGCAGCACTGATCAACTCCTTGCTGTATGTTACATGAGCGTTGTTTTTCACACAATTTCTCCCACATCAACAATTAAATCTGGATAGCTTTCTCAGCGGTGCGACACCATGATACTGCAAACACCAAATGACAACTTTTACAGCAGTGTTATGCTACTGCTACCTTCTCAAACTCTCAAATCAACTCAAAACATTCAAAGTAAAAAAATCTTTAAATGTGCATGAAATCATACAGGTGCCATCTACTATAAACCCTGAAACTTCACATTCCAGAACCTTTTGCAAATTTCACATAATCAATGAAATCACAAAAGCTTTTGGTAACAAAAGGAGAGGAACCAAATTAGAAAATCATGAAACAGGTGATGTTTGTGCATGGCAAAATTAAATGGATGCGATGTTTTTGAGTTTACATTACCCATTTTCACTACATAGCACATTGAATCTAGATTATATATGGCTGTGGCAAGAGAGTTTATTATGAGGCCTATAAAACTCTCACCTCAACAGCATTAGTGGCTGCCATGATCTCTTCCATTATAGTGCAGCTGTCAAAATAATAACAACAACAAAAAAGGAAAATAATAGAAGCAGAAACAGTCAGGCACCGCCAGAGAACAGCAAGGACCAACACGGGAATGCTGACTGATAATATACAGGAACAGCACACATGTACTATGCAAGACCTCTATCACATTTAGCAACATTTCAATTGTTCATTCCAAATCAATGAAAGAATGGAAATCTCTGGAGAAGAGCAGGCCTTGTGCTGTGTATTTTCCTTCTACTGGCAGCTATCACAGCCAATGTTCACACAGTTTCTAACTAGCAAGGGAAAACAATAACAGGCCTGTCTTGATTGAATTCAAAGACACCTGAAGAAACAGTGTCCATGGACACACAGAATGGTTATTCAGGCTAGTGTACAGTGGACTAATCACAGCATGACTGATACACTGTACAACTACTGGTCAGTAAACTCAAGGATTAACCAGCTAGTGACCCATGCATACAAGAAAGGGTAACACGGAAAGAGATAAACAAACACTAACATTTTAAATCGAAATTTGCTTGCTCCCAGCTAGTCAGCAAACACTTCACTGTAGATGTATTGGTGAACAACTCAGAGTGCAAGCCATCAAAACATGTACAACACTTCACCTCCCAACCAAACAGTGCCACACATCAATACAGATACAACACATTACCCACCGACCAATTGACTCTGGTACATTGCTTATTGAATTGCGCTCCATGTGCAGCGTAGTGAGCCTCGACAGCGCACCTACCGATAACACAGTTGTCACAGTTTGGTCAAAAAAAATTGATACCTTTTCATGTACAAGCAGCAAGGACTACCATCGACAGTTACACTGATCTGCAATGTGTTTGGGGTGAGACAAGTAAAGGAGAAAGGCAGCATTTCTCACCAATGTTTTCAGGCAGCCGTGAGAGCTGATTGTTTGTCATTCTCAGATCAGCGAGGCTCTTCAGTTTGCAGAACCCAGACGGTAGCTCTTCCACACCATTGCCAGAAAAGTCAAGAGAGGAAAGCTCTGATAGGTCGCAAAGCTCCTGTGGCAAACCATAAGCGAAAAGGTTCAAGGTAAGCACGTTTCCAGTTTGTGTTCTGCTTTAATGCAGCTGACCTTCTAGGTGCCATTTAATACATTCATCAGACAAAACCATTCACTCCTCACAGAACTGTTGATCTCTCAGAACACTCCTCCAAATGCATAACTTTCAACCGTAGGTTGTACACCTTCACAATGGCTGTACTACTGTTAACACTGATCTGTCTAGCATGGAAGGAACAACAGCATTTACACACCATTCTGCACTAGTATTTTTCCTTGCCTAAACAACTGAAAGTACCAGCTCACTGTCAATATACCACCCTACCAAGTGCTACTACAATTTTTACACAATACTTTTCTATCCTCTCCTCTTCTTGGCCTGCAGCTTTCCATTGTACAGCAGTAGTTCGAAAAGTTGATCCAAATAAGTCACTGTTCCTAACCTCAGGCAGCTCTGTCAAACCATTTAAGTCAATGGCGAGATCCTTTAGTGCTGACAGCCTGTTGATGAATGACGGCTAGGTCAAGAAATACAACAAACGCATAGTCTTGCAAACACATCCAGCTCAAACTGAAGCTATGAGATATGAAATCTTTCCAGCAAATGAAGCAAAACTAACAAAAGGCAAGAAATGGCATGATCTATATCAAAAACAAGTCAGTGATGAAATTTTAGAAAAAAAGGTACTTTCTACAGTCATTGCAGTGGATGTGCTTTCACCACTTTCAACCTGGAAATCCTAACCTCTACCATAAACAAGAGTACCTGATGGAGAATCAGGAGAAATAATTCTTGTTGTGCTAATAATGGAGTATATACAGACAGCCAACAAAAGTAAAAGATGCTAGAAGAAGCATGTATTCTCAGCCTACATTTTGAATGTTTGATAACTGAAATAGGACATGGATCAGCTTCCCGCTCTAGTTGGCAAATGAATGTGTCCTCCCGAAATATGATCAAATTGGAAAATAAACAACAATCAAACTATGCAGAAAGCTGCTGTAAGGTGGCCATGATGGTCTGGGTACGGGAACTTTTAACTTATCAAGGTCCAATCATGTATATAACAGTCCTTTATATGTTTTAAAGTTTGCTTATTTCTTGACACCAGTAATCCATGTCAACACAAACGCTATAGATATGCAATTCATCACCAATAAACTCAAACATGTACACATGTGCCATGTTGATCTGACTATCGACTAGCCACTGCTGTGACTATTAGTTCAAGCATTGCTCAAGCCGACCAAGACCTGACGAGCAGTGTTCATAGGTCAGAGAATCAGCATTATGTTTCCTTGTATACTTGCTTTGCTGCATCCTTGGTCTGGCATATCGGACGGACAGCTTGAGTAAGTTCAAGCTTAGTAAACATCTTTTTTTTGTGACAAGCTGAGCGCATCACCCAAGGTTGTACTATGCTATATAAACATGATAAATGACTGACTACAAAGGCCACCTAAAACAGAGCTCCAGAAAAAACTTTGTAATAAACAGAAAGAAAAAAGCTGTTTAAATTCCTACAGCACATTAACCATACTCATCTACTCAGGAATACACCCTGCAATAGTCTTATGATGAACTTGTAGGCACTGCTCGATATCAAGCGGTCAACCCACTGCCATTTAGCCTACAGTGATGCCATTTTATTGATAACACATTGATAGTACCGCTATTTTGCATTTTGTCTTTCGATCATTGGTCTCATCCAAGTCAACTCACAATCTCCTCAATGCGGTTGTTGCCCAGGTCCAGGCGCTTCAAATTTGACATTTTGAAGATGCAGCTGTCACGTGAGAAAGGCAAGTGAGAAAAGAAGGCATCTTAAGCTTAGAGAGTATACTAAGCATTCTTAATGTAGCATTCACAATACTTCCCGCAGCTGTTCATGTTATCCTTGATGACCCTGTGAACGTCAGCCTTTTCTCTCCTACTTTCATTCTTTCTCTGCTCCACATGATCATACCCATTGATTCAAGTTCTCTTACTTTTGGTATTAAATGTTTTCTCGGAAGGAACCCCTGGGCAGGTGATTGTCTGATGATCAGGCCAATTCGAGGTCTGACCTAGTAATATAGCTTTGTGCCTCAACTGCCTCTTGCTCCTCATACGTGAAAAGGATACTCTTGGTGACAAATACCCCTTTCAATAAGCACAAACATACCACCCATATGCATGCACTATGCACTAAATATATGCATACACCATGGCCAATGAAGCAGGTGAGGGCATACAGTATACAATATACATGTGTATGTAACAGCTACAGTCTGCTCAATGCAATAAAATAATGGTCAATCTACTGCTAAGGGACTCTTCATTTTGCTACTTGACTTTCGTTCGTCCTCTGTGAAAGTCATGCAGGCGGTCACCAATACACTACTTCTTAAATTGTCAAGAACAAGCACAAAATGAGACTCACATACATACCAGCAAGGCAATGCAACAGACACCATATGGCCAGCAGGGACTTATAGTCCAGGCTGAAACCACAAAGTCGATTGCACTGTTACAAAATTTGTGAGTGTATTGCGTACACTTGTCTTCTACGCAAGTGAACGCACCTAATGCCTGCATGACGTAACTTCTGTACACATCAACCTCTAGATCACATGCCACAAGAAATTATAGCTAAAATGATGCGTGCATGCGTGCGTATGCATATATTAATTGTGCTAGAATTGCCTTCACACTATGTCATACTTACAGAATGCACACACACACACACACACACACACACACACACACAC
>JAOWAW010101551.1:3728-14074 GCA_028565695.1 Nicola tetela
GACTTAAGTAGAGATTTTCTGAAGTTGTGTACGTGCATGCAGAGAATGTACAGTAGGAAAAATGCTGTCTAAGAGGTAATGAACAATGCTAGGTTTAATGATAACATCGACAATGCCATCCATTTTCTCTAAGACGTTACTTTCTTCATAAGAAAGACTAGGCAACGCGGTTTTCATCACTCACTATATCTCACCAACAAATTATCATGCAAAACATACGTCATGTCTTATCCGCCATTCTATTTTAAACTCTAAAATCTTTAGTTTTTCTTGCAAACTCCATTGTCTTCATGCAAGCTTCTACAGCAATGAGTGAGATATGAAGATTATGTCAATGCAGAGGCCGGTTACTGTGGCACCAATTGGCCTACCAGCAAAAGTTTTGAGAAAAAGCTGTCCAATTGAAGTTAGCTGTGCACAATGTAATATGGAATACACAATATGTTTTTGCAATTGAGCACATATGTAAAATCTCTACATACCAGGTTTTTCGCACAGGAAGGCATGAGGCATTGAACAGTTGCTGTTATTCCAACCTTTACCACCCTGAATGAGCACACAACTTCGATCTTTACCATCAGGTAGGCCATCAGTAAATGCATTATACCGCCAAGTTGCAAGCAATCCTGTGCCATCTAAGTAGTAGAATGAAGTGAGGATTGAAGGGTCCACAGGGAACTTGGCAAGACCAATCCAACTGTTGTTTCGTGTTGCCATCTTTCTAAGAGTATCATGCTCATTCTTGGTGTGTGGACTTGCCAGTTTAGCACCCAATGACTCACACACAGCAGCTGCCTGCCTAAAGCTCTTAGCATGATCAACAAGCTTGTATACCCTGTCCAGGCTAGGTGTCCATTTTGCTTGAAAAATAAAACAGAAACAAGCAGGTACCACTCAGATCAGTGTTGGTTCTTCCCTACGCATACACATGCAGTGGCTTCTTGTGCTTGATGGCAAAGGCAATTAAATCCAGAAGTACAAAAAATCTTCGTAAGAGACAGATTGCTAGATAAATTTTAGCAAATTCTTTAGTGAAAACCTTTTATGCTCCTAGAAAACATCCGTAGAGGAGAAAAGGCCTTTGCCTTAAGCTGATCTTGCTGTAGAAGAACTGCAAGAACTCACATGGAAAGCATTTGCATCTTGACGTCAATGATAGTAGAAAAGATTATTTACTATGGGGTAACTACAGGAGGAAAGACATTGCCAAGCAGACAGCTGGATGCGACTATGAGTGGAAAAACCCATGTGCACAGAGGGACTCTATTTAGTGTGAAATCGAGTGCAGTCACAGAAGATTGTCCTCGCCATTTCCGCTATGTTTGCCTGGCGAGAAGTGTCATTTCACTTTAATGCCTAAGCAATGCTGCAGTCTCAAAGTGGCCCCAATGTTGTTCTGGCTATTGTGTCAAGGCTTCATGCCACCACGGCTTGAATGTTTCAATTTGAGTGTCATTAATGTGTTAAGTATAGCGCAATGGTGCAGTTTGGGGCCACATGAAGGAACAGGGAAATGCAGGTGCAGGTGCCAAAGTGGTCTCCTACTATACTACCTTCTTCATAGGCACAGATAGCTTGAGGTCGATTGTTCTGTATATAGCTAGAGATCTATCAATCTGCAGTTAGCTAGACTCAGATTGGTTTATCTGTAATTAGCTGGAGGTCTATTGATCTCTAGAAAGCTAGAGACTGCTTGGTCTGTGGTTAGCCAGAGATCTGTTGGTCAGCAGATATCCAGAATTAGATGAAGACAGACAGAAAAACACATAGGCAGATGGTTGAACAAAAAGTATGAGAAACCTAGTCAGGTACATGATTGAAAAGATATAGCTTGACAGGCAGATAGAAAGATAGATGGTTAAAAAGGCAAGCCAAGAAATAGATCTCAGGAGATATTTATAAGAAAAATTAATCACAGAGGCAGCCAAGCAGACAGACAGAAGGATAGATACACACATACATATAGACAAACAGACAGAAGCCCAAATGTGTGACTAGCAAAGTAGACCAGCAGACTTATCAGACAGCAAATGTGAAAACAGCTCAGCAGCTACAACCACCTCAGTTGATATCAAATCACAATCAATATGGACATCCCAATCTTTGTTGATGCGGCTGTCCAATTTTAAACTATCCTATCTAGGTCACTGCTCAAGATTAAGGTGGCACAACCCAATTGTGATGTCACTAAACCAAATTTTTGCAGAGCTACAGACCTATTGATGCAACTGCTGTAAATGTAAGTCTTTCCTGAAAGAAAAACATTGAGATCACTTACATCAGCTGAATCAAATAACTATACATAGATAGTTAGCAAACAGAAAGATAAGGATATCGACAGCTTAGACACTGATGGATAAATTGGTGATAGTTTATAGATACATTGTTCAATAGACAGCTATGGTGTACAAGAATCAGAAAGATGCAAGGCTAAATAGCAAAGGTGACAAAGTACGATTGAAAACTATGAACAGCGGGAACATTCTTTGGAGTACTCACACAAGCAAGGCTCCTTGTTGGGAGAATGGCTGTATGTATCCGCATGAGTCTGGCAATGGCATTCATAAAAACCTTGTGTGTTTTTACACATGGCATCCACTCCACAAATATCACCCAAAGCACATTCATTGATGTCTGCACACAAAGCACAAAACACATTCAAAAGTTATTACGACAAGACGACTTTACTCATCGACTCTTTGACCAATCAACTGCCCAGCGGCAGGCATCCAGAATTCATAGATAATGTTGAAATTAACTGTTTGGTGAGAAAATATAAAGGCATATATATATATAGATCCTCAATATTTTTGCTGGACTCATATTTTTGTTGTGTGCTAAACATCCTAAAACTAACAGTGGTAGACATGGCAAATAACCCTTCATAATGGCACAGATATCATTGATAAAGATTCACTGCGGAGAATGAATTCAAAACCTAGCATCATTGCATTCTGTGCCTTGGATGGCTGAAAATCTTACAGCCATGAAGAAAAAACAAAACACTTGGGTGGAATACTTGTTTGCATACTCACCCATGCACAGTTGGCCTGCTTCTCGGTAAAAGCCACGCGTGCATTCACATAGAAAAGATCCAGGCGTATTTTTGCAAGTTGTGCCGGATTGGCATTTTCCAAAAGCACATTCATCAATGTCTGTAGTGTGAAAGATCTGAATTATTACACTTGCCAAACATATACAATTCCATCTCCACATTTTCCATTTACCTCAAGACAGTTGTACTTGAGGCAAACAGAGCAAATTTTGCATTTGTGGTCACACATGTCTTCCTGTGCAAGCAAAGAGTTAGCTCTCCGGCATGGCACACTGTTTGATTAAACAATCTTCGCTGGAGGCATTTTTTTAGGAAGTTTGCAAATCCTATCATGGACTGTGTGTAGCTAGAAACACATTAAGATTGTTCACAGCTTTCTTCTTACAACAAGGGCGTTGCTTATAAAACTTTCACAGGTGTTCTTCTATGGAGCGATTAGGGGACTGCACACGTCTTAGATCTTATCAAGATGACATTCTGCAAAATTGCTTTGCCAGATCTTAGTCCATAATATGTCTCATAATGAGAAGTATCTTAAAAATATTTCACCAAGTACATTCCAAAGTAGGCTCATCTTACCTCTACAGCCAATCCCTCCATACTTCTCCATAATTCCGTCACCAGCATATCCCATAGGGCAAGAGCAGATCTTTGAGCAGCTTCCACCATTAGCATTCTCAGTGCATTTACAAGCTAACAGAAGAAAAAGAGAAAAATAATAATGGCAAAGCATGTGACAGGCAGCCTATAGCTTGCTGCTCGGCATATGAAGAAGATAGTGTAGCTCCAGAACACTTTGGTGGCTTTGTCTGAATTTCATTGTTCCTATAAGCGGCGTACAAAGCTGCACCATTGCATGATACTTATTGTGCAATAGCATGCGGCATGAAGCATTCGTGCTGTGGTTGCATGAAGCCTTCACACAATAGCTAGTACCACACAATTGGGCCACTTAAGGAAATAATAGACGTGCTGCTAAGGTCAAAAAGCCTGACTAGTGCTGGTAGAAAAGTGATCCAGAACTTCTCATATGGTAACCATTCAGAGATTACATTACTAGAAAGGTGGGTTTTTTCCCATGCAGGTTACATTACTACAGAGGTGGGTATGTCTCTGCAACCTTATGGTGTGACTATCGCAAACAACCATGGCATCATCCCTCCATTGTGTCATTTGAATCATCAAAATGTGTGTGTGCAGCACATCTATCACAAGGAGCAAACAAATCTGTTCCACTGTCCACACATTGAGGAACACGAACTTACTGTGGTGTTCGCACACAAACGAGAGGATATTGCTGCAACTCAAGTTGGAGAAAAGTATCCCTCCTTTCGATCCGTTACTCTTGAAAGCAGCACAGTCGCCACCAATGACATGTTGTAAAGATAAGTTAATTTTAGTGTAGTCATTAAGTTTTAGGTTGCTTTGCTTCACCAAGTAATGGAAAGACTTTTTGTTCTCATGCTTAAGTATGCCAGCCCAAGCAGCTTGATCATCTTTGATGTAATTCGTTAGACATGCACTCTGCTCTGCAGAGTGCGGGATCACCAACAATCCACCAATACCATTGCAATAGTTCTGAGCGTCTCGCCAGGACTTCTGTTCTTTGACAAAATAGTACCGACTGCTGCCGCACGTTTCCCACTTTGCTTCTGCACGCACCCAGAACAACAAAAGCACATTAATTCATTGCAAAATAGGCTTCTTCCTGAAAAAGAAACATCTCCAGAGTTCGTAGAATTCCCAATCACAGTGCCTGGGCTTCCACAAGATTATTTTCACTCTTAGAAAACGATTGTATGAAGAACAATCTTTGAATTGTAATCTTTTATGAAAACCAATGAAAGAAAACAAAAGGCTTTTTTCATTTTCTCTCACAACCACTGTGGATCTAAATCCATGCCCAGAAGTTCGAGCAAAATCTAACATGTAATTTGACAGTCTGCAAAGCATTGGCAGAACTGCTGACTGATAGCATTCTTTTCCAGAGAATTTCGGAACAAAGATAAAATCCTGCTGATAACGTTAACATGCAAAACCTTAGTCAGCTATCCCATTCCTTCCTTGTTTTGCGCAGTGGCTGTCTAACCAAGAGTCATTGTAAAACACATTTTCTTTTGAACAATTGAAGGAGAACGAGGAGCAACTGGCAGTTAAAGTTATGACAGCAGCCACTGCCAATTATACAGTCCAGTTATGGCGCACAATGAGCGTGGCTAGGACAATTATGTCATCCTAGATTATTAATCGGCCAACACCACAATCACCCTAAACTTTGTAATCAGCCAACAACAGCTATATTTTCTTTGGTCCTATAAGCCCATTAAGGATAACATCACATCTCAAGTACCTTCCCTTTCCGATGGTCTCCTTAATAAATGTGTACGGTATACAGCATAGCTTGCTGATGAGTCACTGGGGCACCAGTATGTGCATCCCATGATGTGAAGCATTGTCCATTTTATCAGCATAATCTCCCTTTGCAAGGTCTAAGATTTCCTCAAACATTGAAAGGATATCCTCTAAGCTGTGTAGCCCTCAACTAAACCGTCATTCTGGTATAAATTACCTCACAAGATCTAGATAAGGATAGCATTTCCTATCTGTAACAGTAGCTGCATTCCTTACTGCTGCACAGACCCAACTTGCAGTCTATTCAAAAAATAATCATGAGCAAAGCTCTCTGTAGTGGAGAAAAGGTGTGTAAGTGAAGTGTGTTATTGGAAATAGACTTCTGTGGGAAAGTGTGCAGTCAGATGCGCTACTAGATTTATAACATTACAAACAAGCTGCTTGCAGACTAGAAAATGCAGGAACAGCAGACACCACAAAGAAACCATTCAATAACCAATCGAATGTGACTTGCTATTGCTTACTGTGAAGAAAATCAAGATCAAATGCAGCGGCAGAAATTCAAAATTCGGGTGGTCATGTGATTGTAGAGAGTAGGACTGAAAGAATTTAGCAGTTTGCACTTTTGACATTGATTCACTCTGTAGAAAGAGAGATACTAGTACCCTATTTTTCGCAAAAGAACATCTGATTTGATGTGCAGGGCCATCAACCAAACCAAGCAGCCTTAGCTTTTCAGCAAACCCGCACAAGCATGTCCTGCGTTGGGATGGGAAGCACGCCATTTCTTGTTGCTGCCCAAGGGCTGACTTTCATTGTTGGACAAATACTCATAAGATAAGAATGTTGCATCACTGACTTTTGGCAGCCCTACAGATACCAAACCAACTTCTACCCTCAGGTGCTAGGTTGGTAACAAACTGATGCGCTTCTTCAGACTGTGGAGTTGCCAGCCTTGCTCCAAGGCTCTGACAGTAAGCTGCTGCTTCACAGAACAAGGAGGTAGACTGTTTTACATGGATCGTTGCCCCCTGTGCACACTCCTGGCACAGGCCTATTGGGTGCGCACTGCTGGCACAGTTGTGAGGGTTGCATGTTGCTGCCTTGCCTGAGCAGGTATGGCTGCTTAGAGCTGCTGAACTAGGCTGGCTCCCTATGGGGTCCTCTCAAAGACTGGGGTTGTCTGCGCTCCCCATGTCAGAGCCTCTTTTCCTAAGCTGCTTTCTGGTCACGCTCACTGACCACAGCCCAAAGACCACCAAGGACGTTCGGGCTGAAGTACATTAAAAGTGAATATTTTGTAACTTATGGATTGAAACTCAGATATTTTATTAACTCCAGTCGGGGCCAGTACAGACTGGAGAGGAGTTCCCACAGACATTACTGGGGGTCCATGTGTGTGTGTGTGTGTGTCACATGGACTACCTGGTCACAGGTACTGAATACCTACCAGTTTCAGAGGTTTCCTGTACAAGTGTACAAGGCCATACAGAGTATGGCGTGGTACACTCTTGAGTCTTGAGCAATGCTGTGCTTGGCAAATTCCAATATTCAATCTTCCCTGGTTGTTTTCAGGTTGTCAAAAATGCTAACAGCATACTCATGCCCAGAGACAAGTTCAACATCCAACTCTGTAGATCAGCCTTGTGCATTCTTGCACACCAGCCTTTACATGTATGCCTACTTAAGCTGGGGTCAAGACAGAGGGGCAATGTCTGCCCATAGATCTACATCCCGTATTTATGTTAGAGGTTGGGCCAGGCAACTCACCACGGGGCCAACTGATGACAAGCGAATCAATACCATCGTTTGTGTGGATCATCAAAGGGTTTTTATTTGCCTGAGAAAGGTTGGAGTTGACCGGCCAAAATGTCACCAAACAAATTTTGCGCTGGAGAAGAGTGAAGATTCAACAAAATACCAGTATTTACTAATCCAATGAAATTCCAGAGTTTGTGGCTGGGGTGTGAGGAAGAGCTGTGCTTCACTCAGCTGTCCTTTACATTCCATGGTGTGAACTTCTTCAAACACACAGATTCTCACACAATAGCATACAAGGCGGTTTGGTGTATGCCCTTGTGCGCTCTTGGCCATGGTGCCAGCTTGAATCGATACATTGCAGAGGGGCAATGAATTCTCATATGTCCCATAGTCATGTTTCCTGTACTCATGATACTAGCATTTCCAATGGTCGATCTTCATTGGCACCACCCTAAAGTTTTTCCTGGGCCTACATTACGCAGAAAGGGCCTGCAAGAGTTCCACGTGCCTCAGCCACTTGTTGATTGTTTAGATTTTCTATAAAATTAACAGAAGATAGGCTGCTAGACAAGCCTGCCTTATGTGGATGAATGGAGTAACAGAAGAAAGGCAAAGCTCATCATTGTTCAATGATAAGAATTTTTATTGGTAGTGAGATGAAAACAAATGCCTGAAAGGCCTTTCTTCAATTGCTTACCTTTCTTTGATTGTTTAACGATGCAAGGTTTTTTGTCATTAATCCGGTCATACCCATCTTTACAAACGCAAGTAAATGATCCAGGAATATTTTTGCACACTTCGTGTTGACCACAATGATAGAGACCCTCTTCACACTCATCAATCTCTACAAGGAGCAAACCATAAAAGGAAAGATGGTGATTGGGTCCAACGCTCGTGAAGACAGAGAATAACATAGATACATACTTGCTCCTTACAACTGCACCCAGATGGTATGACATATTAGAGAAGTAAACATGCAAAAATGTTCATGTGGCAAAAATCTCGATGCACACAGGCAGTAACATATCTTGTTTCATTCTGATTTGCACAATATCTCTGACATGGACTGCGAGAATGTGTTGCAATTCTGTAGCCAGACACTCATTTTCCTATGAGATAAAGGTGCAATATATCCTGGGCTAACAACATCACTTGAGCATAACGTATAGATATTTGCCCGAAGCAATTGGCAGCAGGAATCACTTTCTGGCCACTCACTGAGCAGACTGTGTCATTTTGCAGGAAGCATCAACTGGTGAACCTTTCAGAAGTTGAAAAGGAAAAACATTTACAGAGGGGATGAGGCTCAAATGGCTTACGTCTGCCAAGGATTTCTTTCCTCGTAGAATCACTGAGCGGGTGATTGCATTGCAGCGTCTTTGTCAACAGGCTAAGCGCAAATTCAGTGAAGACAAAGTCTGTTCCTCTCTTTAATGCAATTTTGCTTCCACCTCTCAATCTGTGGATAATTTCTTTCTTTCATTTTTTCCCATCAACAGTTTTTTGAGTTGAGCTGTCCATCACACCACCCACCCACCATTGCTAGAGCTTTTTGCATGTTTACACCAGAGAGAAGAATCAATGTGGGCAAAAGGAAAACAGAAATAGTATCTCAGGAAAGGCCAAAAAAGTGAATAAAAAAAGATTGGTTAGAAAAAGTATTATTTCCCTAAGACTACATGAGAAGCACTGAAATACCAATCTCAAGGTGACCTGATAAACAACGAAAGTGAATATAAGCCCTGTCACAGCTTTTCCCTGTTGAAATGGGACTCTTTCCTGCGGTAAATTGACACAAGTGCCTCATTCCCCATAAGATATGTGTATATGTTATAAATTTTCAAAGACATCAAGAGGAAGTAACCTTTAATCACAATGACATGAGGCATCTATGACCCTGCCAATGCTTCAAAATAAACTTGACCACACTAGCACACACTTACCTTCACATAAAACCGAAAAGTGATCATCAGTTCTACGGTAGCCTTCAGCACACTCACACCGGAACAACCCTTTCAAGTTGATACACACCTCACCGTCTTTGCAAGGATTGCCAGAGCATTCATCAATATCTGCCGACAGTTAAACATGAGAAGACGTCTACCAGCCACCAAAGATGAGATGGTAGTTCATTCTTTATAAGGATTTTCAAGGCAGAATAGTTGCTGTTCTTTGATTGACTGGAAGGGTCACTAATATCACCTCACTGCTATTTCAGCTGGATGCTTGGCCCCTGTAGGTTCCACTTTCGATAGGTATAATAGAGAGGTTATGCAAGCCACAACTCAGTAATGAATCAGCACTGATTAGTCATCTGAGTTCGAGTACGAAGATTTTCGTGAGTCACCCACTCCAGAATCATGAATGGTGCGGGTTGATTAGTCAGTCCTGACAAATAGGCAGTTTCACAAATCACGAGCTATGTCATTTGAGGAACATACTGGTACGTCTTTGTTGCCCATCGAACAGAAGCTTCATGGCGAAAGGACGGATTCATCTTCTTGTTCTTCCTCCTGTCAGTTGCTCTGCCCTTCTCTGTCTTCATCACAGCTGACATCTCCGATTCAGCATTGATCATCAAGTCCTCAAGGAGCAAAGGCAAAGAAGAGGATGATCAAGTCTTTTCTAGAAGACAATTTGGTGCGGCTGAGTGAAGTTGCTGCTGTGGAAGATGCCTTTGGTAAGCCGTATTCTCATCCTTGTTGGCAAGGCATCATAGCTAACTTGGTGGCCAGCTGCCAGCACCTTGTGGGGATAACAGCAAGGGGAGCCAAGGAGAGAGTGCAGAAGGTTGTGCATCGGCACAAGAGGGAGGGCGACTGGTGTTCATGGCAGTGAGTTTAAAGCTCAGAGTAGCATGAATGGCACTGTTGTCACTTTCCAATGCTTTGCTTTTCTGAGTGTTTTTATATAGCTCTTTAGTCGACTTTCTAAGCCTTGGACTAACTTTCCTGCTTCTGTTTCTTTTTCTAACCCCTGGTTAGGTCAGGGACGGACAAACAGTTTACGTCTAGAGAACAGCTTTTGTCAGAGGCCCTTGCCTTGCTCAAGGAGGCAAGCAGAAAGAAGAAGGCAGAAACTCAAGAGAAAGCGACTAGTGCCGAGGGGAAAAAGCGTGAGATTGCGTTGAAGATGAGGGACAATGCTATGAAAACCCTCTCCCAGAAAAGGCAATTGC
>JAOWAW010101562.1:0-15336 GCA_028565695.1 Nicola tetela
GTAGCGCTAGCGCTGATAGTTGCTCCTATACTAGATCTAGACAATGTAATGTGAGTAATGTAGGCTCACTACAAGTATGTGCGTGCATGGTTCAGTATAGTACATGTAGCTCGCTTTACGACAACTTGTGGCTCCACTAAAGCTGCAGATTTTCATTATCTAATGCCATCATGTTGCAACACCTGTTATGAAGTCACTTTCACAGCGCTCAAAACTTTAGCAATGATCCATGAGCTATCGTAGCAGATCGATATGAAGAAAAAAAATCAAGGTCCCACTGGTAGCTGGTTCAGAATAGCCCTCAGATGACAAGTCTGCAGCTTCGTGTTTGCGCATTTAACCCTTCAGTTTAACTGGGAGCAATCCACTCCAGCTGAAGGTAGGATAACAGGAAGTGGCACTAAATAACATTAACAAAAGGTTAGCCTCCCCAAAACCAGGCCTGAGGGTGATGTAAATCTGTGAACCATGTTTTTGTGCAATAAAGCTTACCTCCAAGTTGCAGCTGAATGCTTTCTCTGTCAGAGAGACCAGCAGAATTGGTTACACTACACACATAGGTCACATCATGACCTTTCTGGACTTGCTGGACAGTCAGAGTCAAGTGGTCCACTGATAACCATACATGTGGTAAGTTGACGTTCCAGCTTGAGTTACCTTCAACTGACCATGTGATATCAGTTGTTTGAACAGGTGGATATCCTGGGTTATCAAGGTTGCATTGCAGTGATATATTCTGTCCAAGACCTCTAAATACTGTTCTCTTTGCTGTGCTTAGTGTCGGTCTAACTGCAGATGAAAAGCAGTGTCAATAATTAAATGAAAATGGAAAGATTTCATTTCCCCATAATTTTCTTTGTGAAACCTAGCCACCTTCAACACCGTTTTCTAGTTCTCCACAAAAATAAAACTTTAGCTTTGTGGCAATTGAAAGAGTTGAGCCGGTCTTGTTTGAATCCCTTCATTATTTTCTACGATTACAAGAAAACAGAAGAGATTTGAGACTTATTAAAGTTTGACTTTTATGTAACAGTACTGTGAATGTCATTTCCACAGGCAAAAATTGATTGCAAATGCTGGAAGCTGCTGTCCTTGCACCAGGCTCCTGGGAATCAAAAAAGCCATCCTACAGTGATTACTGGAGGTGTATGTGTGTGCCTAAGTTATCTGGCCTGGTTGAAATACCCCTCATTCTTTGGGTTAGCAGTATGCCCATTGACCTACAATCACTGTAACCATGGTTACCAGGTGTCTTGCTTACTGGAAGCTGCTCTATGCATATTGTTTCTTCATTGAACTATAGGTCAGGGATACTCACACACTGAGCATGCAGGGCCCATAAGCAGAAGGAAGATATATATCTATGCATGTAATACAGATGCAGAGTGTGTGATAGGTTGCCTCCGGATTTTCACATGGGCCTTATCGTAGGCTAGGTTTGCAAACACTATAATATTATGCACAGATATTTCAATTACTATTGCATAGGACATGCTACTCAATTCTGTTCAGCATAGTACGTAAATAAGCTGAGTAAAACTTTGAAGCTGAGAATTGGGAGAACTTTTTGCGCAAATCTAAAACACCACTCTGCCGGTTAATGATTCAGATCTTGTTCAAAGTTGTTCTGTTGCTACTTCTGAGCACTGAGCAAGGGTGTTGCCCACGCAGAAAACTGACAGTTCTGGTGTCATTGGCCACACTGCATTCACATCCTGACCAGCTACATTACTTGCTGTTATGTAATGATCAGAAGCAGCATTTGTTTCTAACTTATGCATAGGGCAAAAGGGCTGTGCAGAATCTAAAATCTCAGAGCATGAGCAACCACATTATCGGCTGTGACTGGGATGTCTTCTTTCAGTTTTCCTCGCAGTTGTTCATTTGTCACAGCATCAAGAAAATTGTCTTACACAAGTTCTGTCCGGAAATCATGCTAAAGCAGTGCGTTGGCCAGCGCAACTGACTTGACTAATCATCAAACTGCCCGCCAATGTGGAGAAGACTTGTGTGGTTCTGTTAAATTGCATACCTCTTTCATGATTATGAACTTTGGTTCATAAAATTTTATCCTGGTTTGCAAGTAGAAAGGGTTTCTAGCTCATTTGTAAACAGGTTTCAGTCACTTCAGGTGGTCACCAACTGCAAACCAGAATGCCACCCCACAAGGTGTCACAGACAAAGAGTGATATCCTTGCCTCGGCACAGACACATGCATTGGGCTGCGGTGCCCACTGCCAACCTCACGTGACTGATGGTATTGATATAACTTTATTATTAGACCTAAGAAAAAATAACTCTGAAAGAACAACCAGAATTGTGCTCATCTGGCTGAAATGCAGCAGTTCACTTGCTGCCAAAGTACCTGAGCCAGCAATTATATCTAGAAGAATAACACTGAGCAGCTCTATCTATAAGATCGGGTGCCAGATAAATTTTCAGCAAATATGTGATGACATATCATGACATTCTGGACCACTTTTCTGCCAGTAACAGCCTGGCTTCTGCATGCAGCATGTCTATTGTTTTCTCAACTGGGCCCATTGTCATCTTTGCTATTGTCTTAAGGCTTTGTTCAACCGCAGGGTGAATGCTTCATGCTGCACACTATTGCATGTGCAATGGTGTGGTTTAGTGGGCCATTTGAAGGAACAATGAAATGCAGGCATAGGCGCTAAAGTGGTCTTTGTTTCAAGCCCAAAATTTCCCTTAATCAAACACTGCGCATGTGCTGAAGGCTTGAAGAACAAGAACGATAATAAGAATGAGAAAGATAATGAGAACGATAACGAGAATAAGAATAATGCGAAAAAGTCAGAAAAGATATAGACTGGAGAGAGAGGACACCAGTAAAATTCAGGTTAGAATAACATATTCACTTGCAAAATAAAACAGCTTGCACCTAAAATACATAGGGCTTGCATCTGAAATTATTGATCTGAAATTATAGCACCTGTCTTTAACATACTCCTCACCCAAGCTCTACGACATCAGCTAATCAAAACCAAATCTTTTGGGAGGATGAATTTCTCTTGTGCATGTGTTTTGAAAGTTGTACTGGAATAACGTTATCAGTAACTTCGGAAACGCTGCTGCTTGCAGAAGGCAAATCCAAGTTTGAGGAAACCTCCAGCAGAATCAAACGTTGAACTGCATGCAAAAACTCTTGATGTCCAATACACACACAAGGTACTCTTTTACCTCCGTCATGACATAATTCTCGCCATCTTCCATTTGTGATGTTTCTTTGTATCATCCATAACCAAGACAGCATGCCCAACAGCAAGATTGTGAGAGTGACTATGGAAGAATTGCTTCTATCCCATGAGGTATTCTGAAACCCATTGGTTTGCAAGATGTGCTTGAAGCTGTGATAAATAACTGTGTTGAAGAGTGGCTTGTTCATGGTTAAGTGAGGATTCTCTCGCCACTTCATCTTCCTCAAGATAACTCTGGCCCAAGAGTGAGTTTCGTGTTAACGGTGACAAGTCATCACCATCACCAACATAAGTTAATGGCTGGTCATTTACAATGTGTTCTACTTCTGCTAGCAATTTGACTAATTCATCCCACGACGAGAGAGCTTTACCTAACACTTTCTTTAAGGGTGCTTTGACAATGCCAACAAACCTCTCAAAAACACCACCATACCAAGGTGCAACAGGGGGATTAAACCTCCACTCAGATGAGACATTGTGGGCAGCTGCAACAAATCCAGCACCATTATCAGATTGAACAAGTTTGGGTTTGCCATAATGAGCTACAAACCTCCGGAAGGCTAGCGAGAAATCTTCTGAAGAAGTGCTGGCCACCAACTCCAAGTGAACTGCTGTGACTACTGCACAGACAACAAGACTATCCATGCCTCCTGCTGAACTTTGCCTTGAGCTTTTACAAACAACAGTCCAGCATGGTCCACTCCATAGACTGCAAATGGCCTCTGGTACACCACTCTGTCACGAGGCAAAGGAGGCGTTTCCTCAGTTGCTGCTGAAGCACCATAACAGCAACAAATTACACATGATGACTTGACTCTGCGAAGCAACCGGTGACCTCGAAGGATCCAAACCTTCGCTGCAGAAACAAAAAGCACCCTTCAACACCTTGATGCATGTGACTCTTGTGTGTAAAACGTAAAAATAGCATGGTAAGATGATGATCAGCTAAGACAATTGGGCTTTTCTCAGCTTGGCCTAGATCTGACCACTGGAGATGGAGTCTCACTCATAACACATCTGCACAATCGAGGAATGATCGCAACTGAAACAAACGCGATGTCTGCTGGACTTGCCTTCCAGCAGACAGATCAGAAATCTCCTGGTAGAAACATTCCTTTTGTATGATTCAAAAGAGAACCGGCTCTGCTTTGATCTGCAAATCACTGAACGGTAAATGTTGAAACCCCCAAAAAAGTAATTGCTGCAACACACCAAGAAGACGGGTCCATATAGACAAATGCAACAACCATCTTAGTTCCAGTGGAGTGGCAAGAACAACCTTAACAGACACTTCCTTCATTGCATCATCACTGACAACCTCATCAGGCGCAGAAGGCCAATTGCTCTTGCTCTTCAGCCATGGTGGTCCTGACATCCAAGATGGTAATTTCAACTGATCTGGGCTTGCACCTCGACTTGCCAAGTCTGCTGGATTTTGATGACCAGGACAATAGTGCCAAACTGCTGACAGACTTTGGGAGATTTTCTGGATTTCACTCACTCGATGTGCCACAAAAGTCTTCCAGCAATAAGGTGGGCTGCTTAGCCAATACCTTGTCGTCATGGAATCAGTCCATGCATTGACCTTGTTTGCATGAACCTGTGATTCATCTAAGACAAACTTTAACCAGCGCAAACCTATGAAGGCAGCTTGGAGCTCTAGATGAGGAACTGTCTCAGTCTTCACTGGGCTGAATTTAACCTTTGCAAACGCTAAATGGCTTGAGTCTTCCGTCACAAAGTAAATGCAGAAGCCGTAACCAAGCTCAGATGCATCAACAAAGAGATGGATTTCCACACATGGACTTGGAAGACCTATCCATCGCTGAAAGTGGAGTGTCTGCAGAAGTGGAAACCCTCCCCACCATTTCATTATGTGGCATTGAAGTTGCTGATCAACAGGATGGGCCCAGTCATACCCGCCTCTCCACAGGTCCTGTAAAATGATTTTTCCTGCAAAGCAAATGGTGCAACAAGACCAAGTGGATTGTAAAATGAGGCAACAGGATGCAACAAAGCTCGTTTAGTCCATCCTTGCCTTGGTAGTGATGGTACCTTGACTCCAAAACTTAAAATATCTCGCTGGCTGTCCCACGCCACACCAAGCACCTTGCTTTCAATCAGCTCTGTGTCATCAAGGCATGAATAATTTGAGTGCCATTTGTGTAACTCCATATGAGCAGTGTTCAAGGTAGATATTCTCAGTTGCTTGAACTGGTCTGCAGCGTTATCTGACTCAACACTGGCAACACAGTCGTCCACAAAGAAGCTGTCCTTTAACTGTAGCAAGACATTCTTGATACCTGGCTCTGCTCGGTGTGATGACTCCAGATGATGTTGCAACACAGCTGTTATTATAAAAGGAGAGCAATTTATGCTGAATGGCAATCGAGCTAGACACCATGTAGTCATTTGGTTTTCCCAATCTGGTCATACAAATTTCAAGTACTGTCTGTCTTCTTTTCTAACTGCGATGGAAAAAATGCCTTCCATATGTCAGCATGTAAAGCAACAGGTAGACACCTAAAACGACAAAGAAGACCTGCTAAACTTGGAAGTAAGGAAGGACCAGGGTCCAAATGATTATTCAACAAGTCACTTTCACGGCTGAGGCATTGAACACAACGCGCAACTTGGTTTAGGAGACCTCCTGCCTAAACACAGCATGACGAGGCAAGTAGTAACCTTTTTTCTCGGGTTCTGGGTCAATCTCAACTGCGCCAAGCTCCTGGTATTCACCAAGAAGAACATGGTTGTACTGCTCTTTAGCACCCGGTTTTCTAGACAGTCTTCTCAGTTGCAAGTTTGCAGCTGTCAATGCTTGTTGATGGTATCATCTGGCTACTCTTCACCTTTCCACATCAAACCAACTGTATAGCATCCATCATCCACCACCATTGGAAATGAAGGCCACTTGCTAGACTGTAAAACAGGAGCGGGAGCATCCATTTCCCACAAAGCATCTAGTGTAGAACTAATAAAGGCCACATGGACATTGTCAGCACTTTCACATTGTTGGTCTTGAGCTACTTGAGATAGAACCCATCCAAAATCTGTTCTCCATGCAAACTCCGTACCGTCCATCTCCTTTTCATGAAGAAAATGATGTAGTCAGCACCAATCAATAAATGAACCACTTCAGAAACTTGCCGACTGTTCTTGTTGCTCAATTCAATCCCCTTTTCATTCCACCGTTGTATCGTTTCATGTGATATCCGTGGTATGTCGAGACCAAGGTCTTTATGTTCCAATGCATGAATCTGGAACTCCTGACCGTCTGTTCCTACAAATGTAATGGTGCAAATACATGTGTGGGTTGGTACTGCCATTGAGCCGAATCCTTTCAATAACACTTGCGCTGTACCTACAGTCAGTCCGTCAATAGCGTGAGCCAATGCAGAGGTAACAAACGACACTTGCGCTCCGGGATCAAAAAACACGCATGGCTTTGCATGATGTACTGCCTTAACCTTAGCCACCGCTGTCGTTAAGAGAGTATCTGACAGTTGCAATGACTGAACTGACGAGGTCTGGACAGTTGACGCAATCATACTAACCACTGGTGTAGCCTTTTCTTGAACGGACTGCTCAGAGTCATGCAATAAAGAATGGTGCTTTTTGCAGCATTTTTTGCAGCGTTTTCCAGAACGACAAGTTTGACTGAAGTGACCTGGCCTCAGACAGATAAAACAAAGCCTTTTTCCCTAACAAAAGACCATTGCTTATCTAGTGGCATCTTTTCCAACTGAGTCACTGTTTTACCTAAGCCCGCGGTTACCTTCCATACTTGCGTTGTAGAGGATGTCTCTCCATCTGTCTGTGGTCTGAATCCACCTATTTTTAGTCGGTCATGAGTGTCTTGATAAGACATGCCCAATTCCGAAAACTCTTCCAATGACAGTTTAGCTACCTTGTGTTCCACCAGAAAGGTTCTCAATTCTGGAGAGCAGCTTTCGAATATTAAATACTTCAAAACGGTTTCAGCCAGCTCACAATATTCCTTTTCGGCCAATTTCCTGAACTGTTCAAACCACCTTCCAACACGCAAGCAGAATTGTCTAAAAGTCTCATCACCTTGTTTAGTGTGCGACAGTTCTTGCCACAACTGTTCTGGCGTCTCTCCATATGCTGTTAAAATCTCATGCCTTATCGCTAAATAAGAACTGCTCAAATCAACCGTTTCTTCGAGCTTAGTTCCAAGAACTGTGGTTCTCAACGCCAATGGCCAACGCTCAACTTCCCAACTGTTCTGTTGCATGACACCCTCAAAAATACCCAGGTACTTCACAACATTGGCAAGTTGTTTGTTTTCAAACTTAGGCACTTTTAATGTCTGTGGCTGCTTTTGACTCAATGTTGACCACGTCTTCTTACCTTGGGTGTCTTCCTCATCCGAATCTAAATTCCTCTTCAGACGCATCTTCCCCATTTCTCTCTCATGCTCGAGCCATAAGGTTAGCTCCCTGGCGGAGGTATCACACTCTGCCTGTTTGGCTGCGCGCTCGTACTCTGCCTGTCTGGCTGCGTGCTCGTACTCTGCCTGTCTGGCTGCGCGCTCGTAGTCTGCCTGTCTGGCTGCACACTCTTCCTTGAGTTCTTCATGTCTTAACCGCCACTCTTCTCTCTTGTGGTCTTGCTGTTCCTTCATGAATTCGTGCAGCTCGACACCTGAGAGACCCAATTGCTTTCCTACCTCCAATAACTCCTGAATACTTGAGCTGGAGGTGATGCTCTTGCCAGTCGTCGCTGCTCTGCTGGCTATCAGTTCTTGATTCAAAGACGACTGGTCACCTTCTCGTCCTCTATCATATTCGGTCACATGCCCCTCTGTCTCTGTTCCCGACATTTCGCAAGGTCACAGCTCCAGCGCCATGTACCGCGCTGTCCTGGCAGGCTCGCCAAAAAATGTTTCAAGCCCCAAATTTCCCTTAATCAAACACAGCGCACGCGCTGAAGGCTTGAAGAACAAGAACGATAATAAAAACGAGAATGATAACAAGAATAAGAATAATACGAAAAAGTCAGAAAAGATATAGACTGGAGAGAGAGGAGGGCACCTGTAAAATTGAGGTTAGAATAACATATTCACTTGCAAAATAAAACAGCTTGCACCTAAAATACATAGGGCTTGCATCTGAAATTATTGCATCTGAAATTATAGGACCTGTCTGTAACAGTCTTGTGCTATACTAACTCCTTATGGGAAAGCCTAGGTGTTCTGAGGGAAATATGCAATGGAGGAAAACCATTTATCTACCGATCTCTTTGTCTGAAAACCTCAGGGAGGGTGGGAAACAACTGAGCAACAGCTAATGGGCTGGCTGGAAGTGACGGAACGGAGTGTTTGCACTCAAGCTCTCATAAACAGTGAATTTCAGGTGCAGCCAACGTGAACTTGCTTCTGGCCTCCCTGGCTACACACAGTTAACAAGAAGTGTCATATGCTGGAACTACATAGGGCACATTCTGTAGGATCCAGTTCTCAAATTTAGAACATTCTTAAGAATAGGTGACGTAAGTGTGTCAGTCATACTTTGCCATGCTATCACTTGAAAAGGCATGTCCCATTTTTACTGCTCTATCTGCATCAATAGCTGTCATATATGTAGTGAACCTCTCGACACACCAACTAACTGAAGCAGAGCTCTCCCCTCTTTGTAAGGGGCTAACATTCTGCCCAAGGTCCACAAGGATCAATTGCCTACAGCTAACAGCAGACTTCAACGAGTTTTACCGGAGGCTCCCAGGCAAGTCCCTCTGGCAACCTCCAAAAAGCAAGAGATCGCCAGAGATTGAGATATTCGGGAAAGTTTTTCATGAGAGTGTGTGTAATGCGCTGGCAACACCTAACCGTGATGCCAGGCTCCACAATCTCTCCATGAAAGAACAGCAAGCTGCAAGTGCTACAGTGTCTGAGGAAGTATAACAATATAGTCATTATGTCCAGCAGACAAAGGCTCAGCCGTAGTAATCCAGAATACAAAGGCCTATGACTACAACACAAAGATACAAAGACAGCTGTCTGACTGCCAATTTTACAAGCTACTTGACAGTGACCCCACATCAGAACACAATGAACGAGTAAGGAAAGCTGTTCAATCAATGCAGGCTAGAGGTGTTATCAATAAGAAAACAGCAGCGGATTTAGTAGAATCCAGAGTTTGCACTCCTCATTTTTACACATTGCCAAAAATCCACTAGAGGCTCAAAAATCTGCCAGGTAGACCCCTTGTGAGCTCCGACTGTGAACCAATAGAGCGGATTAGTGCATTTGTAGACCAGCAGCTCCAACCTCTAGGAGCCTCCTTCTTTTGTATATCAAAAAGACCAAAGATTTCCTGCGCCAGCTACAAGCACCGCCAGAGCTGCTTCCAGATGCCTTATAATAATTATAGGCTTTTAATCCATCCTTATGAGTTATATGTATGTACAGGCCAACCACATCCGCTGTGAAAAGTAATTATTGCTGTCGTCAGGCCCGTAGGGACTGAGGAGGGCTCCACAGAAGATTAATTCATGTGTGTGTCTGCATGTGTGTGTGTGTGTGTGTGCCTGTCTGTCTGTCTGTCTGTCTGTCACGCTGCAACCATTACTAGCTAGTGCACACTAATCATGTCTCTTTTTCCTGATCAAAATGTATGGTAAGAAGGTGTACATACTTCAACTGAGCCATGCAGCGCAGTTGCAGCTGTTTCTAATGTATGCCGTGAACCGAGCTCTACCTTCCTAAATACATTGCCAGAGAAAAATCTTTCTGAAGCCTTGTGAAAAAAGGCAAGAGGAACAAATTCTAGATGCCTGGAAGTCCCAGGCCCCCTGCTGATTCGATTGCAGCTCTTGCCGTGAGCTCTGAACTCTTGAAATTATTTTACTCTGATATCGATAATGATAGGGAGTCCTGAGCCCACTGCTGATTTGACTGCAGCTGTTGCTGTGAGTTCTGAACTTTTGATGGAAAGGACCATGACTCATGCAGTTGAATTTTGTTCCACCAAGCTGCAATATTTCCAGCATGCCGACACTGTGCTTTGTACACGTAGGTTTGTTTTAGTCGCGTCTTCAAGATCTACATGGTAGACTGCATTTTCAACATGAACTCAATTAGCTCTATCGCTGTAAACACAATTACAACCTTGTTTGTCCCAACCAAAGCAGCATAGCTTTGTTGCAACTTGTAACAACCTGGTCCTAGTCCTGTATGCAATGTAGAGCTTCAATGAGTGCTTGTCAATGTGGACTTTGCGTGGCATAAGGCATCCACTATATGTAAACCATATGGCCTTTGACGGCTCCATGCAGAAACCACTTATTACTTTTCACAGTGGATGTGGTTGCCTGTACATACATAGAACTCATGAGGATGGATTAAAAGCCTGCGTGACCATGTTGGCTCTTTGAACAACGCCACAGCCGCCAACAAGTGGTCATTCTCCTGATGAAACTGGAATTGGAAATGAACAACTATCAATATGGAAACCAACATTACCTGCAAGTTCAGGGCACAGCAATGGGTACTAAGATGGGGCCAAGCTACACTAACTTGTTCATGGGCTGCCTTGAAGAGTCCATCCTGACGTCAGCACCGCAGGGCTTACGCCCAGCTTTCTCCAGGCGATTTATCAATAACAATTTTGGTGTGTGGCTTTTTGGTGAAAAAGCGTTCTTAAGGTTTATGGAACATGCTAATAGCCATCACAGCAACATCACCTTCCCATACTCCCTTGTTCAGTGAGTCAACTTTCTGGACACTATAGTCACCCTCAACGGTAACCGCATTATAACAGGCTTATTCACAAAGTCAACTGACACTCACAAATACCTTCTTCCAATGAGTGACCACCCACCACAGGTCCACCAGCAGCTGCATACGGTCTACTGGTCTGCCTGTGATTTATCATAGCAGTACTGCTAGGCCCTAGCACAAAGACATCAGTCAAACAAACCCTGCTGCTATGCAGGACTTGCGGTTCCCACCCCTAAACTCCCTGCTACAACAGGCTTTTCCAATTCTTCAATCAAATTTAAACTTCATGAGATCTCCGACCTTCCTTTAGTGTTGTATCGACAGAACACCTCCCCGACCTTCTGGTCCACACTAGACCCCCTCCGTGATATCAGCCATCATGTGCACCCCCCAGGGAACCTACCATTACAGAATCTCTAGATGCAAGACATGTGAAATGATCTCCCCATACCCAGATCACAAAACTTCATGGAAAGTGAGCCCTGGTCACAGTGTGACATGGCACTACACATGCCTTTTGTCATCTGTGGTTTATTTGATTGTGTGGCCCTCAGACAGCGTCGTTTACATTAGCGAAACTGGTTGTATGCTATGGATTCAAATGATGCAACATCTTTCAGCCATCATACACAACAGTGGTACTCTGGTGGATGACCACTTTTTGCAGCCTGGACACCACCCAATGGTTTGTGTGTTGGATTTGGGCCACATGCTTTTAATTCTATATTTCTCATCACCTGGACGTGTAGCTTTTTAGTGAGCAGCAAAAAAAAAGAAAAAGAACAGCCCCTAGGTGTACGTGGAGTCTACAACTGGAGGTCAACTGTGGACTTATGTCAGAGACAGGAATGATCCCATGATCGCAACAGTGGCTACTGCATGTTCCTTACACTTGTCTACATTGTAGATCTATTGTGCTATATACTGCTGTAGCCTATGGATAGGCTCTAGGTCCCTTATCAGTGGCATTTATGGAATGAACAACATGAAACATGCTGAATATTTCATGTTGTATGCAGGCGCTGCAGCAGCCCAATGCGGCAGTTCAATGGCCTGCCTACTTTGGGACAGGATCCAGTAATAAAAGCAAACCACAGCTGTGAGCTTGAGGCGTGTGCAAGACGTCCACTAACCAAACAGTAGGTGCCAGGTGCTGGTAGACACGGTCACAGTATAGGTCTATAGGTGAATCTGGTTGCTTGAACACTGGCCAGGCTGACTTTGTGAAATAGTGACAGGTGCTAGGCTAGGCCTATGGCTAGCCCATGGACCTACATGCAACTGTATATAGGCTGTGCTCAAAAAGTCGTGGTCCACATATTTATTTCCCCATCTGTTTGCCCCACTACTGTCTGAGATGGACACTGATGATCTGTATTCTTTTCGGGTGATCTGGTTGAGAAGGGACCGTTTCTCTAAGCCTTCTGTGATTCTTAACTTCTATGTTTTGGAAGCAGGTCATTCTTATACCTCCACTCAGGGGTATGAAGCTCTTGTCTCTGTGTGCAAGCATCAGTTTGATGCCCTGGGAAGAGATGTATCCACAGAGGGCACGTGTCATATCATGATAAGTGAACAGTGTCTGGTGATGTACGGGGTGGTTTTCCTTACAGTTGAATTTGTTTTACTTCTGCGTAGCCACATAGCTTTCACAGGAAAAAACATGACGAGAAAATAGAATTAAAAGCATGTGGCCTCACCGCCAGCCGAGTGGAAGCAGCGGCGCATAGTGGATTTTGCACTTTCAGAAATTGTGTGACGTCATGGTGCTGAATAGAGACAATGTTGCTGATGTGCTCTTACTTTAGCACCTCTGAGAGGAGATGTTTTCACACCCATTGCCTTCACTGTCATTCTCCTCCTGCTATTTTTATACTGCTACCGACCCCCTACTCTCTCCAAACCTGATGAAGCCCAGTGGGCAAAACGCTTTCCTTCTTTAATCCTTTTCTCATCCCTCCTATCTTTCGCTTCTCCCGTGGAATGTTATTAAATATATCCTTCAGCAGTATATATGATATGTTACGCACACCTATAAAGAAAGGCAATCAGTAGAACAGGAATCATTTGAAGAAGTTAGTATAGCACCAGACCACTTTGGCACCTAAGCTAGCATTGCATTGTTCTTTCAAGGTGCCCACTAAACCACACCATTGCAGGATTCTTATCATGCAATAGTGTGCAACTTGAAGCATTCATGTTGCAGCCAGTGTTTGAAGCCTTGGACAATAGCTAGTAGCACAATTGAGCCACGTGATAAACAATAGACTTGCCCCTAAGGTCAAGAAGTGTGTGTGTGTGTGTGTGTGTGTGTGTGTGTGTGTGTGTGTGCGTGCGTGTGTGCGTGCGTGCGTGTGTGTGTGTGTGTTTGTGTGTGCAAGCTAGACTCTTGCTGGCATAAGACCTAGAATGGTCCAGAACGTCTTGATATGGAGGTGCACCGCAATGCATTCAAATTATCGTACATGCAACATGGAGAGGGTTTGATTGTGCTTATTAATATAGCCCAAAAATACTAGAGACAGCAGAAACAGCTGTTCATAACTATGGTTGAAACCAACACATTTCTTCAGTAATCAACTGTTCTTCAACTTAATGAATGAACGAATGAAGATTCTTCATTCAGTGACTCGACATGCTATGAGAGCAATGCTCTTCAGTTCCTGGTTGAAATACACTAAGTGAGCAGAGCAGGTCCCGAAAGAATGAAAGTTTGTGGGCATGTCCAAGCACCTGTGGTTATAGAAAGGAGTCTCAAAACGTGTAAGTTCAGTTGTATATACTAAAAAACGTTTTAGTCCCCTCCAATGCCTACAAAAATGATGAGTTTTACCAACGATCAGCTTCAACATGTGGTAGGGAAGGGGGAAAAAGTGTCATGAAGATGATGCATGTTGTCAGGTGAGTGCGAGCCATAGCACTTCAGTGTAACTTTACTTTCGATTTTCAAGGTATAACCCAACAGTCATTTAGTTCAAGTGTAGACAGAAAGCCATATTGGTGACACCGCACATGATGTAGATGCCCTGGCAGCCCCAGCACTGCAGTCTACCACTGATCTACTGCATGAGCATCAATGAGATAGACACACTTTACATAGAGGTCCCACTGCAGCTTCTTGATTTCGCTGACTCCATGATGTAGGCCTGCTGTCAGCGTCTTGATGTTATGGCAGGATTCCTTCATGGCCAAATGTTTTGAGCTTTAATGCTCATGACCACAATAAAGATTTGATCTTTGATGCAGAGCAAACGAACGTCTGAATATTCAGTATGTGCCTTACTCATCAGTAGTAACAACTGCTTCAACACTTTTTACAGGTACAGCACCTTGCATCCCTTATGCCATTCTTCTCTGAAAATTCCTACACATGCATACCCTTACAATGCAAGCACTAAAGTGGATGACAAAGGAAATAATTACTGTAACAAACAGCAGGTAAGAAGCACTAAAATCTTTCATTATGTCCTAGTAAATTAATTAAGTGTTTTCAATATAACAGCCAGTCAGCAAAATCACCTCATCACACATGGAATGTCCTTACCAGGTTCTCGTAATGTAGTGACAAATGCAGCCTCTGTCCAAGCTGGTGGTATGCGAAAGCCTGCACTTGTACTTCCTTTGACTCGAAATTGATAATCAGTTGAGGGAGGAAGACTGTTAAAAATTTGGGAGCGTGTGGAGCCACCAACAAGTCCTCTACCATTTATTCCTCCAACTGTATTCCACCAGACACTCCACTGTTGACTAGCAAGAAACTGCCTGTTGCGTTGTTCAACCTGGTAGTTTTGGATAATGCCATTGATTTTGTACTTGTCAATTGTGGTCCAGTTAAGGAAAATGGACGATGAACTTTGGACATATGCAGTCACTTCTGTTGGACCATCATCTGGGGCTGTTTGCACGTGAAAACAAGAAGCAAAGCAATGATAGCAGAGAAAGAATAAGAGTTATACTAAAATCATAAGAACTATCCCAAAATCATAAGAAGTACCCAAAAACATAATCATAATGCTGCTATTGGTCACTAGGACCACTTTCTGTTACTTGAGATCACTGCTTTAGTTTACTTGTCCTTAGCGAATGCTATCACTTAGAACTCTAGAAACACACTGTTTTTCTTCTTAGTTGACTTGTTGACATGTACACACATCAAGCCTTCTGCAAATTTCTCAGCCATGTTACCGCCATTCAAGTTTAAGAGAAAATGATTGGCTTATGATTCTGTCAGCAGGAGGGGTCTTTATAAATTATTAAAATAAATCCTGGGCCTAGATCAAGTCATTGCAGATATAAGCTACAGTATCATGGTTAATTCTCAGTGTCTCATGCATTGGATAGTGGATTGTGTCAAGAGAGAGAGAGAGAGAGAGA
>JAOWAW010101573.1:0-11801 GCA_028565695.1 Nicola tetela
TCACTGAGTCAAATTTCCATTGTTAGTTCTTGTTAAGCGCTTCTGAAAAATAGAGAGCATACAACAAAGCTTACCGTTTCTTCTTTCAAAAAGTCCAAATTTCCTGTTGTGTTCAGCTCGACGGTCTCGGGAGCTAGCCGGAAAAGACAAAGAGCAGTGAGTAGAGTGAGCACTTGAACATTAACATGTATTAATCATCGTAGCATGATTAACCTAGTGGTATTGAAGCTTGTAATTTAGAAAACATCTGTTTGCATGGAGAACCGTTGCAAAGGGAAACAATTCAGCAGTAGCATTGGGAGAGGATGAATGAGCAGAAGAAGAGAGAAAGACTCCCATCAGCTCACAATGGAAAGCATGATGTGAGCATGCAAAAAGAATAAAAAAAATCAGTTTCAAAGCACAAGACTCGAAAAAATTCAGTTTCAAAGCACAAAACCCAAAAAATTCAGTTTCAAAGCACAAAACCCCAAAAAAATTCAGTTTCAAAGCACAAAACCCAGGGATTGTTCCAGGAAAGCCACATTAACAATGTGTCAAATGCAAGTTTTGAAGCATGAAAACTGGAAATTGGGCTGGGAAACTGTATGAGCAATGCATGAAATACCACTGGGTTGTGGATCGTGTTTCACACTCTAAATGTCTTGTTTTGTTTTTCAATGCTTTTCCAAAAGTTGTGAAAACCCATGCAGATGTTGACAACAACAACAAGAAACAAACAAACAATGAATTTAAAAGCCGTAGCCTAAACTGTTGAGTGCCAGGGGTGATGGAATGTGATGTATATATGTTTGCCATACACTTAACTGGTTAATCACCATCACAATAAGCAGTCTTGTCTGTGAATTACAGTTTGAAATGGTTGCATGGACTGAAATTTGCAACTAATGGAGTGTGATATGCACACAGCCCGCCATGCAGCGTACTGGTACCAGCCCTTGTCCCCAGACACATATCATGCATTCCTGGCAATGAATGTGGAGGTGGTTGTGGAGGAGAATGAGGAGCAGTAGAACATTAGTAGGGTCAACAGTTAGTAGACAGAAAAACTCAGAGAAACTAAAAAAAAAATAAGAAGATAACCTACTTCCAACACAGTTCTCAATCGCCTCTGTCGCCTTCTGGATGCCAAGTCTGAACTCCGCTAGCTCAGGTCTGAGCTTGTTACCACGGTGAAAGTAAACCAAGGCAAATTCAAATTCTCCCATTGTGTAAAGAGCCTCTGCTTTTTGATAGAGAGCCTGAGCACCAATGTCAAAAAGAATGATAAAAAAAAGAAAAATGACAAAAGGAATTGATTACCAGGCCAAATGTGATAGTGTGCATGAAACAGGGACAGATTCACTAATGTATCTTTTACTAGAGCAATGCAGAGAAAAGCTTGGCAGCTCTACCTGCCTGAGAGATCTTCAATATATGCACTATGCACTAAGAACTGACTCTATCCTGAATGAGATGCAGATGTACAGCGAAACTGAAAAAGAAAATGGACTCACTCACTCACAAATGCCCCCAGTATATATATACACACGTATACAGACATATACTCATGTATATATACACACTAGAAGACATACATGGATATTATACTAGTATGTATATCTGTGTGTGTGTGTGCGTGTGCACATGTGTGTGTGTGTGTGTGTGTGTGTGTGTGTGTGTCTGTGCTTGTGTGTGTGGCGAAAGATAATAAATATTTAACTAATGTCCTTGTTGGGCCCAGGAGGGACTGAAGGTTGGAGAAATGTCATACGTGCATGAATGAGCAAGTGCATGCTTGTTTGTGTGTATGAGTAAATACACACATCATGCCGCCCAAGACTCTTCCACCATGATTACCCAAAGAACCACGGAAGCATACAAGAGAGTGTAGCATAGATTCCCCTGAGCATAGGAACTGTGTGCATCAAGACAGAGAGACAATACAAGCCACTTTACATTTAATATTTTAGCTGTTGCCATTCTAAATGGTAATATTGTCTCCTTAATTTATCCCTGGTAAAGAATGCTGAACTGTTCGTGAGATTAAGTTGCTCTCCCATGTCACATGATTGTTTCAATGACATATAATTTGTTCAATCAGAAAGCATCAATTACTGCTTGCTTCAATCAAGAGGGCAGCGTTGGCAATATTGCCTTCTCTTTTTTTTTTAAGAACAGAGTGGTCACCATGATCATAATGACAGACTCTGTACACTGTCATCTGTCAACTATTTCTGGCCAGTAAACACTCCCAATTGCATGCACTTGCTGGAAGCCCTCTGCTTTGTCAACCTGTATTGAGGCATCCAAAAATGACAGCTCCTTCCTCGGGTGAATGTTTGTCCAAAAAAAAAGTAGAATCAGTACTGGCTATGAGCCTCACCATTTTCTTGCTAAAGCGAGTTGACTAACCCAGTACAACATGTCGTCCTGGCAACTGATGATAAAGATTAAAAGCTATGCCTTCAGTCGCCCCCGAGTGTCAGAATTATTGCATTGTCATGATCACTGGAGTTCATTTCTTTTTTTACTTTGTGATGTGAATTGAATGGAAAGCAAGCGAGAAATGGGGTTCACCCCTCAGGACAGAGTCAGTATGGGTGAACATCAACCCTTGGGTCAACCCTCGTGCTGACCGCATTCAGCTGTACTACCCTGTCCCGAGGAGTGCATCCTACTACCGTAATATATAAAATAATAAAATGTGGATATTTTTAAGAACCACAAATTGTAGATTTCACAACCATTCACCGTTTGTTTATCTCTAACCTTAACGAACGTTTTGTCCTGCTTGAGCACTGCCTCTGCATCAGCCAAGGCGAGTTTTGGGCTTCCCATGCTAAGGTGACAGCGAGCACGCTTAACCAGACAAAGCTTGTCCTCTGCCTCCATTTCAAGCGCCTGTCATCACAGCAAAAGACCAACCAAACTGACAAATGAAGCATGCATACGCGCCGAGCATAGAAAACTGAGTAACAACTCTAAACACCCAGCTGCAACCCCAGAGATTACTGTAGAGGAATACAGTACCATAACAAAAAAAAAGATCAAGCACACACCAGTCGTACACAACGTTGGGTTATTCTCTTCTTTGTCTGCGGCAGTATTGAGTTGCCACAAACGAGGAAAGATAATGGTAGTTATCTGGGCCTTACAGTAGGCTAAGAATTGGATAAATTGCATATTCAAACTCTGAGTTTCATGACCAAACAAACGAGACTTTCTTCACGTCACTCACTTTCGTGTAGGATGCCAGCGCTTTGTCGAAAAGATTCTTCGTCCAGAACGTGTCCGCTACTGCCACATGAACGGCGAAAGGGCAATCGTTACCCTGCTCTTCTTCGTCTGCCATGCTGGCGTCGTCTTCTTTGCTTTCAGCGGAGAAGTTGAACCTCTTCAAGCACTTGCTTACCCACAGATTTGATTGGTGAGAAAGGGCTTGCACTGCAACGATGACTTTGACGACGCGGTACCACGCGTATCCCAAGCGGTTACCATACCAACATTGATGCCATGGTTAAGTCTAGTGACGCATGCGCACAATGATAAACTCCTATTTATTGTTATAATCAATAATAATAGAGTGATCCGGGCTAACATGGCGTCAGCACCATGTCCATGGTCCATGGCATTGCAATGCATGTATGGATTCATTGCATCGCATTTCTTTGAGCCGTGCACGCTAGATACAACAAACAACCACAATGTACTCAATGCAACATAAAATCAATGTAGCTGCTGCCTCCGACCACCAGCGCCAACCTGCTTCAGTCTGTGGGTTGGGTCAGAAAAGTGGAACTGGCCGCTCGTGTAGATAGGAAGATCATGCCCAAACTCGCAGTCCGAGCTGTCTTCCATGTCTGATTAGCGAGGGCATCCGTCGCGTTCGATCGGCTGCTTGGGGTTGAGATTTCCGTAACTAGCAGATCGGCTGTGGAGCCTGCAATTTTGCAAGTGTGGCTGTCCTGGACTATTCGTGCGGCCTTTGTCGGATAATAGTGGGAGCTTGTGTTTTGAGTCTGCTGGAAGTTCGTGGTGAACTTGGACAGCCCGAACACATAACGATTGCTTAGTTGGATTAAGAGCAATGCCCGCGAAGGGGCCGAAGATCGACCCCTTCAGCGATCCCGAACTGAAGGAGTACTTCTCGCCGCAAGATCCAGAGGATGTCTTCTCTGACTTCAGAGAGATCGGGCATGGAGGATTCGGCTCTGTTTATTACGTAAGGATGCGTGTGAGCTACCAGGGCAGTCACTTTGCTGTTGGTATATCAGCTTGAACGCATGCCAAAACCTCACGGGATTCTCTGCAGTAATCGGGAGTGTCTGCGTGTTCATGTTGCTGATAGCGCATCTTTTCGTTGTTGCGCCAGATGTAGATGAAACGATTGCCTCCGGGCGACAGCCACTACCTAGGAGGTCTGCTCATTTCATGTTCTACCCTGGTCCTAATATTGTGATTTCTTGCCGATCTCTTCTTGGACGAGTGTTAGGACTTCTTTGGGTTATTTGGGGTGACTGCAGTTCTCGCTGTGTAGGTATTGTGTGTTTGTTTGAGGGGAGACTTGAGCGATTGCGTGGTTTTGTGTTTGTGTGATTTCTGCAGGCGCGCAATAGCAAGTCAGACGAAGTGGTGGCCATCAAGAAAATGGCGTACTCCGGCAAAGCGTCCATGGAGGTCAGTTCATCTGTTTGTTTCCGCCTTGATTCGATGATCGTCATTTTTCGCCGTTGTACGAAGTGCCCTAAATTGCTTGAGCTATGTACGTGTACGTATTGACTCGCTGGCTATTCCTACTAGCGCCTGTGTGGCTAAATAAGTTTGGAGCTCGGCGTGCTTCATCAAGCCTTTGTTTTTCGCTCGAAAACACCAGTATCTGTCGGCGATCGTTGACAGGTTCTTAATTTTGGCAGCGGATGCAATTGATCGTAGCACCCCACGCATTAACTGGCGAAATCTACTGATCAGGTTGGCTTAGAATAGCCTACGACCTTCGTGGCTGTTGCTGCCCTTTCCCTCGCCGCCTATCCAGTTTATCGACCAGCGGAAAAACGCGGAGAGGCTCTGGCCAGCCTTCCGTTGATCACTTGGGTGTCTTGTTGGCATTTCCGTTTGCTATCGCGTCCGCATTACGCAGTCACTTGGTTTTGGATGGAAGTGGTCAGAATGTTATGTTTTAAAAGAATCGACACACAATACAAATCCCTTCCTTGCCCGAGGCATTAAGGTTTGTTTTTCACCAGAGGCCAGGAGTTCTTAGTTCTGCTGCCTTCGAACGAATTATAATCATTGACCGACGGTTGTGTTTTGCTCCGCGCGGCCACAAACGCCTTCACACTGAAATGTACTACTCAGGATTGCCTCTGCGTTAGATTTCCAAAAGAAGTGAATTGTTTATGCTGGCATGATTTTGGTGTGTGCAGTATTGAACGGTGGCTCCAAAACGTTTACAGACATTAGCAGTGCACTATAAGCGTCATGCTTGCGTTGATTAGCGTTTGTGGATGTGCTTTGGTACAAGTTGTTCTGCAGCTGCTTCCTTATTTAATTGCAGATGGCATGTATTGATTGCTGCGTGATAGAAGCAGCTGCATTGTTATTCTTCATCATCAAAACGGCTCCTCAGCCTTTCCTTCCTCTTCTCTTTCTTGTGTTTTTACCATATCTGTTGTCTTTAGAAATGGCAAGAGATCGTCAAGGAGGTGAAGTTTCTCTCCAACTGCTCCCATGTGAACATTGTCAAGTACAAAGGCTGTTTCATCAAGGAATGCCATGCCTGGGTAAGCCACAAATGAAAACTGCCTTTCTGTTGGTCATGATTTTGCCCTGATGGTGGTGATAAGGGCATTTTGATATAATTCATATTACTATTGGTTACCAGTATGGTACACCCTAGAATGATTCCAGGTCATTTAACTGCCACAAACCTTAGCTTTAATGAACTGGACTGTTGGCAGGAGCTTTCTGCTGCAGCTCATTTGGCACTCTCAACCAATATGTAATAGTGGAAAAAAGGATTGGTAAATCTTTATTTTTCTTAAAAAGAAAAGAAACCTTCAGCACAGTTTTGAAGACAATGGGACTGGTTGACATGGATTCTGTTTCAGGCGATGTTTTTAGGTTGGTGAAAGAGAAGCTGAAACATTGCAGACATACTTAGATTTTAACTTCCGTGGGATTGGATATCAAAAACTATGATCTTACGGCAACTTTGTTGTCACCAATCATTGCTTCACCTGCATGTTTGTAAATGGCCAAACATCTTGGTCACAAGCTAAAACATTCGCAGCAGTGACTGTAGGTAATAAATATTACCCTACCCCGTATTATGTGTCATTACCAGAAAATGTAGGGACATCTCGTTCCTCCTTGTCGTATTTGTTGGTAAAATTGAAGTATTTGTTTAGGAACAAAGATGAAGAATAGTTTTGATACAATGAGGTGTTCCTCCTGGTTATCTGTTGCAGTTACATGATTGTGCAGCATTGACTGATATCTCTGCATACATAGCCATAGTGATTTCTTTTAAGGTGATCTAATTTTGTTCATGATCGGTTTGTTGCAGTTGGTCATGGAATATTGCATTGGTTCAGTGTCCGACATTGTGGAAGGTTAGTACTGTTGATTGCAGTAATGGCAGTGATGGTTTCGTGAACAGTATAAAGCAGGGATGTAAAAGTCGTGAATGTGAAGACATCGCTTGCAAAACTTATGGCAGTTTCGGGGCTGGCTTGAATTGAAGAGGTTATCTCCAATACAACCTGCATATTGTAAAGCAACGGGAATGCACGCTTGTCTGTACACATGTACAGGTGGCGACACTCACATACAGATATACAGGAGAGGCTACATGTCTTGAAGCCTGGCTTGAGACTCAATGCTGGTCACCTGACCTCATTATGAGGAAAAGCAGACCTTTTTCCCATACATTTTTTATCCTTCATCTCACAGGTCTCTTTCTGCGCACAATTCATCCGTTTTCTTCAGTTCAACTCTGTGCCTTTCTTTCATGCATCACTGCTCACTTTTACCATGTGTCTCTTTGTCTTCAGTCTGTAAGGAATTGTTCTTGTTCCTTTTCTAGTACACAAGGCTCCGCTGGCTGAGAACGAGATCAGTGCTGTGTGCCGAGGAACTTTACAGGTAGGCAATATGGGTGGTGATTGATTGCCTGTTTGGCTTTTTGGTTTGCTAACTAAGGAGTTTTCAAGATCTGCTTTATTCCCGGTCTATCTGTGGGAATCCAGCTGTCTACTTTCCGGTCAATCAAGGCATGTGACACAAGTTTAGCGGTGAGCCTGGGTAGTTGTGTAGCAACGACCAAAAAAATAGTGAATGCCTCTTGTGTACACGTGTAGAGTACATGCCTGATCAACCCGCATGCGGCCAAGCTATGTAGTGCACATCCTGAGCAGCCACCTGAGTAAGTGTGCTTCCGGTCCGGTGCGCGCACACCTATTGGTATCCATGACGAAAAGCCAGAAGTATGCTGGGGCTGCAGCGCTGACTCGGATCAGTTGCTTCAATCGGGCAGTTTCCTTGCTTCGATGGTGAGAGACAAACTTCGAACGCTTTGCTAAGAAGTTCAAGCTAAGTTTTTGTTAATGTTTTAAACTTTTTTGGACAGCCAGTAAACTCCACTAAAGGGTTCTCGCTTGTAGAATAGCCAGTTTATCCAGATTTTGGTTTCAAGCTGTGTAAAGAATGATATTACAGTCATTTCCGGATGCCTTAAGTATGGCAGACATTTTGAGCAGGGAAGAAGAAGGAAGAGCCGGCTAGCGCTCGTCAGCAAATGCTCAGCAACACCAACAAACATGTTCCAGTAGCCGCTGGCCATGAGCAAAAGGTACCCGGTGGTAAAACTATTCTACCAATAGGTTTAGCTTGTTAGCACAGCCTTTGAATTAATCATCTTTTGAGGGGTGAATTCCATCGATTGACAGGCTAAAAAGAGGTCCAACCACCTTGTACAGCTTCCAAATTTAGCATGGTATTATTAATGATAATTCAAAAGTATTTCAAATTTCAAGCGCGTACTCCAAGCAGAGCACACCTATCCCTTTGCAGCCGCCTAGGTATATACAGTGTATGCCTTGGTTGACTGGTGTACGTGTTGCTGTAATGTGAGATCATGCGTTGTGTCTGTTCAAGCTGTTTGTCTCATGTGCGGGTTTCTTCCAAACGCCTACCTCTATGCAGGTGTGTGGCAGGTGTGCTTTACAACTTGCCCAGAAAGCAGCTGGGTTTTAGCACTTGGGCTTTTCAAACTAGGCACTTTTTGAAAAAAGCGCAAAATATACAATTGATTCAAAGAATACCAGCCCCCAAAAAATTCCACTAATTGCTTAAAACTCCACAAAAAACCTTGTGCTGAAAAATAGGTCAGAACGTTGTTGTAATGGGATGCAGTGTCTAACTGAACATATAGGCTGTGGGGAGCTTACAGCAACGATAGTCTACAAGTGTGTGGCCAGGCTGCTGGTAGCCAGCTCAGCTTGGCAACTGCAGCGTTTCTGAACTGTTTAGAAAATCTCCACTTGAAAATCACCTCCTCAACCCTCGTAACGTCTAGTGCCCTCGGTGTTTCTCAAATTTAGGGGTTTAAATTCCTTCCATCCGGAAAACAGCTACTGCAAATTTGGAGTTTCCTTCTGTAGAAAAAAGCTTTACTTGTGGCAGTGAAATTTGAGTGAGGAAAGGGAGCCAAAATCGACAGTGTAAACTTTTTGGCACAAAGGGTAGGTCAGCAATGGAATTTCAACTACCTATGGTAAGGTTTGGTGCATTTTGATGTCACAGTCCAGCGCAGAAAAACAAAGTGGTTAGCTTGAACCATGAAATGGCATTATGGGAAAGAATCCAGCACATTTGACTTCAAAAGTAAAAAAATGCATCCAGTACCAAATAGCAGCCAGCTGCTTCAACTTAACATGTTCGAGGGGAACTGAGGCTAGTCTGGACAATTGTTCTGAGAAGGTAAAAACTGCTGATGCTTGAGTGTCATCCTCCGGCCTTGACATGCCCAAACTGCTCCTGGCCCTGTTCACCTGAAATATCAAGGCACGCTGACATAAACCAGGTGCTTTGCACCAACAGCCTTGGAATACCAGTAGTCTACCACACTGTAACATCACTAGTAACAGCCTTGGTGTAGTCTATCACACTGTAACATCACTGCTAAGAGCTTTGGTATAGTCTACCACACTGTAACATCACTGCTAACAGCCTTGGTATAGTCTATCACACGTAACATCACTGGTAACAGGCTTGGTGTAGTCCATCAGACTGTAAATATCGCTGCTAACAGCCTTGTTATAGTCTACCACACTGTAACATTACTGCAAACAGACTTGGTGTAGTCTATGACACTGTAACATCACTGCTAACAGCTTTGGTGTAGTCTGTCACGCTGAAATAAAAAATGCTACCTGCTTTGGTGTAGTCTACCACACTGTAACATCACTGATAACAGCCTTGGTATAAACTACCACACTGTAACATCACTGCAGTACTTTATGTATATGCTGGTCTCTTGTAGCATGCAACTTGGGACGTATTCCGGCTTGAATTGAGGGAATGTGGCATAAACCACTAGTTGGGCGTCCAAAATCAGTCTACCATGTACTGTCTTCATGATCAGTGTTTTCTGTTCCCATATGATGCGATTGCTTCTGCTTTTACTTACCTTCGGTTGCCTTTCCTCTCTTGCATTTCTGTTTTATCAGCTTTGGCCGTCTCTGTTGCACCAGTTTGCTGGTATAATACTATTGTCTGCATTCAGTACTGTACATATATGTCTGGCAGACTAGGAAAAGGCTCGGTGCTCACCTTCTTTGCATGTCCTTCAACTTGTAATAGGAAATTTGATCAGCAATCTGTGGAGTGGAGATGCTCATGTTTATTATGATCATCTACAGACAGGGAAAAAAAGTTGCTCAACAGCTGTGCCAGCTGCAAAGTTCACTATTACGTTGTATTATTGCCTTCAGGGACTGGACTATTTACACAATCACAGACGAATTCATCGTGATATCAAAGGTATGAAACAGCGGTGGGAAGTTGATCTATTTTCAGGTGGTTTTGTGTGATTTTTGAGTCAGGTGTGGTAGTCTTTCTGGTCGTTTTGGTACTGATGATGTTCATCTGTGGAGTCATGTAAGGAAGAAGAGAGGAAGGGGAAGTGGGTTGGAAGGGAGGGATATAGAAGAGGACAGACAAGAAATGTAGACATAGGAAGAGAGACAAACCGAGATCACAAACCCTGACTGTGACTGCACCGACATAAAGAATAGTTTAAAGTTGATATGCTGTGTATACTGAGGGAATTAATCAATTGACTGACTCGTTTCGATGGTTTATTTCTCCACAACAGCTGGAAACATCCTGTTGACGGACACAGGTCAAGTGAAGTTAGGTAAGCAGCATTTTTGTAAGCCTGAACAGCATTTTATGCAAAAATAGATGAACCAGTAAAGACAGCAGCCTTTAATGTGTGGTTGGAAATTAATATTGCTTTCTCCCCTGTCCTCAGAAGGTTCTCTTACCAAAATTGGAGACTTTTGAGTTTATGTGCTCCGCTGTGTGTAGATGAACACTGCAAAGAGCCATGCATTTACTGTGAACTCCTTGAACTTGTCCTTTGTGTGTTAAACTTATCAGGTGCATTTGTTCTTGTAACTTCTAAGCATCTCCGTCTTCCTATTTTGTTGCACAATGTTTGGTGTTACCACTCATCTGTTTCTCTCAGCTGATTTTGGTTCAGCGGCTCTCGTCTCTCCCGCGAACTCGTTTGTTGGAACACCGTATTGGTGAGAAAATAAGTTGTCTTTCTAAAGTGCTCATGGTCATTGTGGTTGAGTGCATGGTGGAATTGGTTATAAAGAATAAGCACGTGAACAAGATGGTGTAAACAGAAAACATCGTGCTCTTTTGTCACAGCCAGACATGAGAGAGATTGATACGGGTTGTGTATTTGATGTGCACTTGCACAATCAGGCATTGGCAGGCTGTTGGCTGGCAAAACATAAGGAATATGTGTAGTTTGTGAAGTCAGTGTCTGATGGCACCTATGGTTGTGTTGTTGATCTATTTTTCTATCATCAGGATTTTGTTTCACAACAAACAGGTTTTTTTATAAATTGGTTGTGTTGTTGCTGCATCTTTTCTTTGCTAAATTGTTTTTTGTATATATATGGTTCATTGTTGTGTCTAGGATGGCACCAGAGGTCATCATGGCAATGGAGGAAGGCCAGTACCGTGGCAACGTAAGTAAAATCGTGCCCAGACTGTCCTCATTGAAAAACATGTCTCCGTATCTTTGATTGTTTCACCAGTGGGATGAATTTGATCGTGTTTCAGGGAACAGGTCATTACAAGGATTTTAGGGACATACAGACCTTTGTCATTTACGGTTGGGCTTTGCTGTTTTAAGGAGTTGAGGGTTCTTGCTGTTGAGATTTGCGTTCCTGTTGCTTGATGTTGGTATATTTCTTCATGTTCGACATCTTTGCTGTGTTTCCATCAGGTGGACATTTGGTCATTAGGCATTACGTGTATAGAATTGGGTAAGGCACTAGAAGCATTCCTGTTTGAATGATGAAATCACCTTTTTATGAGATACTCCTGTACTGGCAAAGTGGTTGTGTCAACAAGCCAGTGTGAAGTGGTTAGTTCAGTGTAGTTTAGTTTATTTTTGTCAGGGTTCTGCTCTTCTCTCTTCCTCTCTCCCCATCTCACACTCTCCTCCCTCCCCACTTTGTGTCAATCTTTTGTTGTGTATGATTTCTTTCCCTCTCTCTCTCTCTCTCTCTCTCTCT
>JAOWAW010101584.1:4713-15333 GCA_028565695.1 Nicola tetela
GCTTGTTCTGACTAGTTGCAAAAGAAAGGTATCGTATTTCTTCAAATAATCACTGCAGCCATTATTAAAATTTCTGCCCTGGCAGTGTGGCAATTAATGAGGGCGGTGTTTAATAAATTGACCAATTTTGGCAAGGTGCGGACAAGTCTGAAATTGTTTATTTCCAGTGTATGTAGCTGTGAAGGCCAGCGCTGTTACCAGAATTGGTGGTTTCCAGTGTGTGTTGGTGTTGAATGGCTACCAGAAGTGGCTCTTTGCATGTAATTACCGGCACTGGAAGCGGTATTTTTCAGCTCGAACGCAGTGTAAATACATCTCTTCACAACATCTCTGCTGCCAGTATCTACCATTATCTTCTCGATTTCTAAATTGCACGTGTTTATTTTTGAAATACTGTACCTAATATACTGGCATCGTCACTGTTTCAACGCTCTCATAGACCTACCGTACAGAGTTGATGCGGGATGTTGAGTAATCCTCCCAGCGATTATTCAATGGCGGCAATTACTTGAAGAAATACGGTAACAATCAGTTGGATAGTTTGATTTTTCACTGACAGTATTATCTTGAGCGGATCAGTTTCACCAAAGCACAGCAATAGTTGTCTTTTGGGCATATAGTGGATACATTAAATGAAAGGATTTTGTGGAGATATGTAATCATATCACTATCCCCCACAGATGAGAAAAAAATTGCATCATTTAAATTGTCTTCTACTTTTGTTTTCTTTGATCAGATTTCTGTGCTTGATCAATCAAGGAGCAACAAAGGTTTCTACAGCATCCTTGCTGCCATATTGCTCACTGTTGGTATTATCCTTGTGAAGAACAACGCCTTCAGGAATTTCTTTTGATAATTTGCTCAGCAGCACACATGAAGACATGCCACATAATTTCCACACAAGCACATGTTCACATTCCCACACAGATAAACATGTGTTGAATGCATAGCATGTCCTTATGGGTATATGCACAAATCACTATTATCTTCATATCTAAGGCGTGTTCTGTATTTAGCTTTGCTCAGCCACCGATGCCTCTGACTTGACTTGCTCTTGTGAGCAAAACCTCATTTCACATATAATTTAAGATAAACAGTACCGTTTCATAGAATACCTCATACAACATGTACATATTCTGGTTCTTAACAAGTTAAGCCTGTAAATGTTTTTGTCGCTGATGTTTTAGTTAAGGATGGCATTGTCAACACTGTTCATTTCTAACCTTTTTCTTTGGTGTTAGGAATCAGCACACTATCAGTTATATACTAACAACAAAATTTGTTGTTGACCATATAATGATTTACTGATAACCAAGATTTGTTGTCATTTCCTGTAGTGCAATCACATAACTGGTACTTTCAAGTAATGAGACATGTAAGCTTTTTTACTCTCCCAAATCTGTTTAACTTATACCTTCCAAGATTACACATAAAATACGTGTGTTCTGTATAATTTAAGCATTATGGTGCATTATGTATTTGGTTTTCAGCTCAGGGTGTTAGCCCCACACATCACTGTGCAGCTGCTTTGGAACAAAAATGGAAAGATAAACCCACTGACTTCTCCTTGGAACTGCTCTTGTTGCTAACTAAAGTTTCTACCCACTAGCTAGCTCTCTTGATCATGCTTAGTAAACAGAATACTACCTTGAGACCATCACTATTCACTCCGACAAATGCTCACGTCCAACTTGACAACTGGAGCGCATCGATAGCATAATATACATAAAACACAACAACACATATGCACAGGACATACTGCTAAGTACAAATTAACTTCCACTTGCAGTAAACATCGAACATGACAATACATCCTGCATGTTAAAATTTTATTCATTAATTTTTTTTTGGAAATACCATCAGTGCAATCTGTTGGGTAAATAGTAGTAAGTTTGAGACATAACTATCATATGTATGTATGTACGTGAAGAAGAGGAGAAACTATTGTATACATTGAAAACCACATGAAAAGGAATTATGATCATAAGGTCACAGTCATATCTGTCCCAAACAGGGAAATTGAGCCTTGATGTACACAGGGCATAGCGTGTGTTTGCATGTAAAATCAGCACCGTCAATGCTGATGTACAGTATCTATTAATACTGTATTCTCCAACATTCTTTCTTAAAAATCAGCTATTGTTATCAGGCCAAACTGCTGACACTTGATTTGTGCTTGGGGCAATAACAGACTGCACGAAGAGAGTGTCTATGCCAAGCATTGTCCGATGGGCATGTATAACTAGCACCAAACTGAGATCAAGCTGGTCAAAAGCATAAAAAAATTGTCTGAATTTCAAAGCAAACAAAAACCCATTATCATTTGTCAACCACAGCATGAACTTGTTTTTGGGTCATTGTCAATTGCTGGAAGACGCAGACTATCTTCACTGGATTCAGGTGCCAGTGGTGAACTCTCAGCAAGTTGCTGCTTCTCTACAGCTGCCCTGTAACAGCAAGCAAAATTCGATTTACAACAACATAAACGTGCTTTAATGACACTACAACCGTTTGTTCATAACTTGTCATTCTCATAATCATAATGGCTCACATTAATCAATTATCATTTATCGATTCCTCTTCATCTAATACTTACCTCAACATGTGCATGGAATATACTGTACTGGTACGGTTATAAGAACAGCATTTCCACTCAGAGGACAACCCAAACTTAACAATAAGATCATGAAGTAATTACTTATCACATGTAGTTTGTGAGTAAGATTTAGTGTTTGTCTAAGTTCCCCAAAAGTGACGTCGCAAACACTTGTATTGAATGGTAAAATACAAACCCTTCACCCTAAATAAGTATCCCTACAATGAAGAACACGTATTAGCTTCAAGAAGAGCTGATCTATCTCTCAGTAAACTGTGGCCTTAACGAAAAATCACACCCTTGCAATGACCAGAAATACACTTACTCAGCAAGAGTGAGAAAAACTTCACTGACGTTATGCCCAGTCTTTGCACTGGCCTCCATAAACAAAATACCTAAATCCTGCAAGGCAAAACATTAATGGAAAAATACTTCTCAGAATAGTGAGTGAAATTGCCTGGACAGCCCTCATAAAAAAATATTAATTGACTTTAAAGTGAACTTCAATCCCTCATCAGGGAAACCACCTTTAAGGCTGCTCTTGGTTTGGAGTGATGCAAGTCACTTGGTCTGTGCCCACACTTGGGCTAAAAGACGACTCTTCCACACCACTTGTCTGTTCTTATTCACTATCCTTGGTAAGCAGAGGTGACTTGAAGGAGAAAAGTAGGAGGAGAAAAGGACACGAGCAAGTGGACAATCAACAGATAATAGCTCTGCATGTTGGCAGCACTGTTGTGACAAGAACGGGATGCAGACAGCTGTAACAATTAGCCAAGCAAAGAACAGAATAAAAAGAAACTTCTGACAGCAAAGTGCACAGCCTCCTGTGGTGAAAAGAAACCTTAGGTGTATGATACTGACCATGGCTAGCTGCCGCCCTTCTTCTTCACTCACACGATCGCCTTTTGTTTCATCACACTAAAGACAGCAAAAAGCAAAGTGAAAGAACTTGCTCAGGCCACATCAATGTCTCTTGGACACAAAAATTGTTAGATATCAAACCAGTACAACATAATAACAGATCAAAGTAAATAGAAAGAGAAGGAGATTGGAAGTATGAGAGAAATGACATAGTGAGTGAATGAAAGGAATGTAACAGAAAAAAGAGAAATAGAAATAAGTTGACAGAGGAGGGAGAGTTGGAGAAGGTGGGTAGTCTAGATAGAAAGAGGCGGAGAACAAGAGAGACAGGAGAGATATGGACCAATGTAGTTCATGAGTGCAAGAGAGGGAGAGAGAGAGAGAGAGAGAGAGAGAGAGAGAGGGGTAGAAAGGACATGCAATGGCCTTGGGTAAATGTCCTTACTCTGCTGCCAACTAACAGCCAAGAAGTGCCTGTTAAGACATGAGATTTTCCAAACTGCATCCATTTCTAAACAAGAAAAAAAGACGCAATAAGTAAATATATCAATTTTGAGAAAAGAATTAAAAACCCCACACTAAGTCTTGTAGATGAGTAAGATCTTTTAAACATTTTTCTCAATAATTCTTACCTTAACACTTTCAAACGATGCTCTATTGTTGACATTGTAAACCAGCCCGACACCTGAGGTAGTGGAAGAGAAATAACACAGCACAATTTCAAATGAGAAATAATTCAGGACACTGTCAATTTTTTTCAATAATTCTTTACAATCACAACAAAAGAGGGGAAAAGGCTGAAGATTCAGTCCTGTAATTAGGGATGTTGGACAACTAGTGGCCAGTAGCTCAAAAGTGAGCCTCTGCACAATTTGTGAATCAATCGTCACAATTTAAACAGAGGTTGGACTATTCATCACATGACAGAATCATGGCAATGCATGTAAAAGTTCCTCAAGAAATGACCAAGCCCTTGGTGGGTGTGATCACTATAAACTTGTGGACTGCTTACGAGTCAGGGGTGTGCCCCCTCATTCCCTAACAGCTGACCTGTTCAGGTCTCTACCCCCCACACACACACACACACGAGATATGCGCTCAGACCTTGATGCGGACCCTGAATCATGAATGATTCACAAGTTACCCAACCTCCCTATTACCCAGGGAATTACCCAGACTCTCATTGAGTACAGCAAGTAATGAATGATCCCAGAGAGAAATTGCAGCTATTATATAATGCATTACAGTTGCCTAGGTGTGACAAGGCAAGCTTTTATCAGCAATTCACATTCAATCCTATTAATTGTCTCCATTTGTTGGCACAGAATAAGAAGTGACTGATGTCCATCCTGTGGCTGTGTAACACTACATGTACACCTATGCACACACCAGCAGTGATAAAGACCAAGGCAATTACTTATATTTATTGTCTGAAAATCTGTCAGGGTGTGTTGCTCTTGACAACAGCCTGAAGGATTCGCTAGGCAATCTCCTGGACACTACCCTGACCAATCCCTGGGGTAATACAAGCTGAATAATTTACTTGTGTCACAGTTGCCTGCAGGTTCAGGCAAACTCCCTCTCATTGAACAGCATTTCTCTGAACAACAGAAAGAAATTTTAGTCTTTTTTTACTTTGCTGAAGAAACTTGTCAGTTAATTTTTTTTTCAATATTACATGTATTCAGAGCCATCAGAATGACGTACTGTAAATCCACAAGTTTTCCACTGCTAATTTTTTTGTCCTGGCAGAAAATCCACCTTCATCCAATCTTAATTTTTATTAATTTTTCATCCTTCAATGTCACACCAAATGTTTTAGCATAAATATACAAATCTAATTTTTATCTCAGCCAGCTCTGCTTGTTACCATAGCACTAGGCCAGAAAAACACGACCCTGTTCATTCCTTAAGACTCAACCTGCTCCTTTCAAAGCTCGTACAGCTACCGCATACTAGTACTGTACTGCTGTACTGATGATCAGTTGTTGTCTCCTTCGTGCACATGTTCCCCTCGATCACTCAAGCGCTTTTTAATTTTGATCAGTGGAGCAAAATGTTGACAAAAATCAACAGTCACCTGCACTGGTACTCTAAAACACTAAGTAATAGTATACTATTGTACCAAACAGTTTCTCCGTGTCCCATGGTCAAAGTTCTGGTATGACATACAGTGATCAGTCTCTCTGCGCGAGTCAAGTTGAGTCTAGATTTGTCAGCAGTTAGCACTGGTTCTATCCACCAGTCTAAAGTGATGTTCAAGTGGCGTATTGACAGCAATCCACATTTATGCGGGAAGCACAGCTACTGTGGGATTCAACTACATGATGTGGAACTGCACTCTTTAACGGATAACATAAAGTAGCAAGATTCTGATTCACCACGGACGTGAGTTTGCAATATCAGTATGCCAGTATGAACATGTGGTCTGCTCCTTTTAAGTACTACTGCAGTTCAATGTCTGACTGTGAGGAATTCAGAGGAATTGATCATATCTCAGGGGTCGTCATAATTATTGAAAATATTTTCAATCCAAAAACCTTTCGAGCTTTTCAGGACCCACCCACCAATCCCCTAATCCAAAAGAAAAGAAATACTGAAAATTCCATTACTTCAACACATACAGCTTACTTTAAGCACTGATCTATACAGGTTTGGGATAAGATTTTTAGTCTGCATTTCTTCTTTATCAATCTCACATTGGAGCGACCACCTCACACAACTTGCTCTTCTGAGGCAAGAGTTAGAACCTCTTGAACTAATAGTTTGCTCAGGGTCTGGCAACCTCTGCTCAGATAAAGTAAGCTGCGATCAGGTGTAGACACTCCCACATCCTGATAACCATGTATCAGAACTTGACATACACTGCAAATGCTGAGCTCATCGGTGGCCAACTAAATAGCCTGCCTTCATGCTATGCACACCTCTCTCATAGAGTCACATCGCGTGTCATGGTGTATGTCGATCAACGCAGAATACATGCACAGTGATGCACTTCTTCAATGAGGTTTTGGTTGTTTCAGCAGCCGGTCAGACTGGCTGCATCCACAAACTACATGTACAGATGTTGTCGATGGATGTACAATATGCATACATACAATGTACAACTGATTTCAAATTTTTTTCTAATCTGAACAGGCCCCTACCCACCAACCTTAATTCAAACTCTTTTCAGATTGAAGAAAAATTGACAATTACGGATAGCCCCTAAGGTAGTCAAAAATCAATTGTGAGGTGTAACTTTGGCACAAAAATTTAGTTGCAATTTTCAATGTCAAAGGCCTTGGGAAAGTAGATGAAAATTAATCGCCATCAAAAATTTGTGGATTTACAGTTGATTTCTTCTTAACTATTGAATAACCACTCTCTTCCTTGAGTGTTCTGCATGGGTTGTGCATTGTAAACTTCAATGAGATCAATATGATTTGACAGTGAATAACAGAATTGCTGTCTTGAGAAGGATGAAATCGCTCCATAAATCATTCTGCTTACCGCTGTTCAAGAAAATGTTGCCATTTCTTAAATATACACTGTGAGCCATTATGCAACTCAAAATTATACACCACAGTCCCAGAGAATTCTTTAAGTGAAGTGACCTGGATTTTCAGAAAGCACACATAACTTGACTGAGACAACTCATGCACATACTGACCGTGGGCTCCTCGGATATAGGCCGGAATGAGTGCTGAGTGTTTCTCCCCACCAGCTGTATCCCACACCTATTAACAGGCAGAGCAAGAGACAGGTGAGGGAGGATTAGATGCACAAAACCCTCTGCTCCGTTGGATGTTTGATTTGAAAAGAATTTAAGCTGTTAATTCACACCTTCAAGAGGACCTCTGACAGACGTGCTACTCCGTTATTTAATGTGCCATGGCAGCAAAACAAAGTCAATAACACCACCAATAAAGCACAACAGTGCACCCAAAAACATTGTGCATTACATACTCAACAAAAATGATTGTATGCATTACAATTTACATTGAACAGTCGAAGTTGTGGAGGAGAAAGACCTTCAAATCGTACACCACAGTTCATAGGTACACGCATTGCATCAATGCTTTAGAAAATGTCATAGATGACTTCAGCATATGGTAAACTGCATACTCTATTGATGGTACTGACAATTTTCAACCACCTAAATGCTAGTGATAGCTTTACTCTCTCTCTCAAAATATCTTAACTAAAAGGAGACCTTTGTGTGTTTTTACCTGCTCATGGCTTTCAAAGTTATTTTCAAGTAAGTTTGTTTCTTGCAATGGTGACCCTTACCTGGAGAAGCAGTGATTTCCCTTTGATCTCAATCTTCTTTGACTACAAAAGAGAATGCAGAGAATATCCCCTGAGGCAGTGCAGCAGTAAAAGACACTTCTTATGAAATGTATTACCAATATCTTGTTGGCACTTTTTCACAAGCCACTTAATTTGCAAATCAATTATTTTCACCTTTTTACAAAGAGAAATTTCCGCAAATCAGACCTGTATTTTACATCATTAACTTTGTGTACAAAAATTCATGAAACTAGGTTTTGACAATTTGGGTGGTGTTGCGAATTTAGCGAAAAGCAGTGTGCAAAAATGTGTAGATTTACAGTACAGAGTGTAAGAGAATATCACCTAATTGGAAATCCTGGATGATTTTTTTTGAGAGCGTGTAATTTTTTGAAAAGAAATTTGTCAGTCACATAACACATACACAAGGTTACTATAGAGAAATACAAAGATAACACCGAGAGGGTGAGAGGTGAATTTAAAAGCCCAACGAAATTAGTACAGCTGCATATTGGAACTTTTCCAGTCAACAGATATTTTCTTTTCAGCTAGGGCAAAGAAAGAAAGCCTGCAATCTTCTTGGACATTACTTTTCCTAAATGGAAATCTACCATTAAAGTGTGCTTTAATGGTTCAACCTGCTACTTTGAAGTTCTCAAAACTAATAACATATAAAATGAAGAACCTGTAATTCCACAAGCTGCTGTAAATGTTTTTATATTTTAATTGCACATGCCTTTTGGCAATTAATCATCCTCAAAGGCACGTCTCAAGAACGTCCTGTAGTAGTTCCGCTGTATATTTCGATGAAGTTAGCTGGAGTACTTACAATAAAATCCGTGCCAATAGTTGCTTGATAATCTGAGATGAATTTGTCGGCGGCAAAGCGATGAATTAAACACGTTTTGCCGACAGAACACTCGCCTAAAAGGATGATCTGAAAAAAAAAAACAGGTAGAGCACAGACCGTGAGAAACTGTCCGCAAAAACTCGCCTTCGCACACACATGACCGTCAGACATATACTATCAGTAACGTTTCTAAGAGGTTGAACTTCGATTCCCTTTACAGGCTATATAAACTTCAGTCCACTGCCAGCCTGAAAGGGTTGAGTCTCTAGGAACACCAGTAAACGTATTCTCCCTATCTAATCACTGCAGCCAGACCGGGTGCTGTGGATCTAACATGTTCTAGAATTATTAATACATAGCGTTCGCCTGGACATGATGTGCCAGAAGCTTTGCGTCTACAAGCTATACGTGTGGCACGTTCTAGACTCCAGTTAGGGCGAACATGTTCACTCGTCAGCTGCCTTGGTTCTACCCAAAGCCTCAATCGCAACTTACCTTCAGCGTCGTGTCTGAGTTCGCCTCCACATCAGCAATCATCTTTTATGTGCGAAGCGTTCAAAACTTTCCAGTAATGTGAAAATTTTAACGATAACGAGCCCTGTTCACCTCCGTCGGTGGTCGGATTGTCATAAATTTTATTATTTTATTGTTGCCTCTTTTTTAGCCTGGGGTTGAAGGGCTGGCGAGCTGATTGTGAAGACGCTAGGCGGAAGCTCGGGCTTAGTACAACATGCCACCAACCGAGTGTAAAAGTAGAAGAGAACTTTCGGTACACGGTGTTCGCGTGCAACTATACCCAGCAAACGCATCCTACAAATACAATTTCTGCACAACCATCCCACTTGTACAGTACCGGATCGGAAAAAATAAGATCGGATATTGTTTATAATGTAGACCTGAGGGTATGCCCTACTTCAGCGCTACTCAACAGAGCGCGACCCAACTCCAGCGGATCTCAATGGAGCGTAGCCCAATGACCACCTAGCGTTATAATATTATAATTAACGATCACGGTAGAAGGACTAAAGTCACTAAACTGAGCGGATACGTAGGCGATTCACACGCATGAGGTAATCGCTTCAACGTGCTCGCGCTGTCCTGGCAGGATTGCGCGACAGTGCGAGACCGTGCGGTCACTGACCCCAAGGTGCATTTCTTTCTTTCTTTCTTTATTTATTTACCTTTCAATGGCCGATCTGGCCAATACAAGGTCAGAATATTTACATATATACAAGAGTGTATGGAGAGAATTAGGGATGGGTTTTAACAAGGACGGAAGAAATTTTGTGAGATTGTGCAGAGCTTAGAAAAATGTCAGAGGGAGAGAGTTGCGGGTGTGGTTAGAAGCAGGGTTCTAGGGTGTGTGCAGCTGTACGTGCAGATTGTGCCACTGTCCGAGACAGTAAAATGTGAGTTAGTGACTGGTAGAAGTGATGTGTTTTGAGCAGGTGCAATGTGTTGTGAGAAATTTGGCCTTTGCACAAAGCTTGAACTGCCCACTTCTTCACACACTGGAGATCTGACGGTAGCTTGTTGAAAATTATTGCGGCCAGGAACAGCGGACTGGTCTGGAAGATGGTGGTTGAGGGGACTGGTGTTTCAAAAAATAGTATGTTCGTCGGCGTGGCGGGCCTGGTTGTTGTCGCCGGGAAAAGCGGCGTCTTGGAGGTGCCGGGGAGCTTGTTCAAGCACAAGTCTTTGTTTGGAAGCTAAGGAGGCGAAAGTGACTGATCAGAGAGAAGTACTACTCGAACAGGGAAGATTCGCCAAGTTACATGTATGTATCTCCATGATCTTAGTCCTTACATTATTATGGCTATTGGCAGAAAGCCTGCAGTCTTTGCCGAGTCAAGCTCGTAGCCATCTCCTTGATGACTTTAGGCTTTCCTGCAGATTACTCAGAGCTATGACATGGATGATTAGCAGACGCATCTGGGTCGAATCAGCAAAACCGTTCTTCAAATGGGATGCTAATTCCACGACAATAATGCCAATCAGTTTCCAAAGCAAAACCAAACTTTAATGTCTACAGGGTTCT
>JAOWAW010101595.1:2598-15328 GCA_028565695.1 Nicola tetela
CTTTGTTGTACTGTATTAATCTATCTGCAACTAGCCAACGTTTATGATTTGACTTAATGATTTGGATAAAAGCATTAAATGTGTTAAATTAAAATGGCTGTTTAATTTTCTAGGTTTACAGTATATTAAAATGTTGAAAAATTATAATTCATTTGAAATAAAATGTCTCAATAAGAATTCTAATGCATGCAGTTTCAAATATTCACCTATACTGTAAAACGATTAATTTTTTGTACCTGTAAAATTTTTGAATGGGACAAGGTTCTTGTAGTGACAAATACTTGTACTCTCTTGCTTTTGTTTGTTGGCCAGGCCTGTCATTGCGGCATGCCCAGTTGCCTGCGCTTGCACCACTGCTGGAGACTCAGATTGCAACATACATGTACTCCTGTGCTATAACAGTGTGCATGAAGAGGGTAACAGCTAATGCTGTGTGGGGTATTGTGGCAAAAGACTGTGTAAAAGTGCATAGTCGACCACAAAGAGAGTATGATAAGTATTAACCCAAATGACAGCCCATACTGGTAAACAATTAATGTTGGTATTTTCTGTCAGTGTACGAATACCATGAAAGTAAATTGTGTTTGAAAATGAGTCATTTTACAGTATTTGGTCAACTTCCCCACTCAGATCCTAGCACATGCTGCCTCATATTGATAAATATTTGATGAAACCAAATCTTTTCACCAGCCATGAAGTTGCCAACAAAGGGATGAATGCACATGGAACCCTCACAGGCTCTATCCGCATATTGAGGACCAAGAGAGGAAGAAGACCTCAGGACACTGCCAAGAGAGATCAAGTCGAGCAGTAGAGAAAATGTAGATACGGGATGGACATGCTTCTCCATCTCAATACAGGCTATAGATACCATGGCTATGCTATATGTGCTTGTACAGTATTGTATGGCAGATACCCAGCCTGTGCCATGCACTCATACACATGCACCTAACAATCGGGTAAGGAACCCATCCGCAATCCCTACCAGGCCTGATGTGGGTGATAAAAACATTAATTGGAGAGGTCAGTTTGACATCTTGTTAAATGTCTCATCTCATTGATAGAACCTGAACCCTTTGGAGTACAAGTTAGCTGCTAAGCTTGCACCCTGAGAGAGGCTCTGCATTGAGCAGTAGATGATTAATTTTCCAGACTTAAAAACTCTTCAAAATGTGACCTGAGTAAGAACCATATTAAAACTTAACTAAAGCACATTAATGTGTCAGCTTGTACGGTGACACACAAAACTTTGATGCTCTTATGGGATAGTGAGGTTTTCATGATGTTGCACTGATCCATGAAAATTTATAGCTAATTAACTTGACTGAGGCCATTCAGTCAAACCCATGATTTGTGCATTTGTATACACCCGTGTGACTGTCTTGGGCATGCATGGAGATTAGTGATTATAGCAATAAAAAATAAGGTATGAACCAAAATGCCTGAATGAAATACAGACTGCAGCAACTGGACAATTGTGGGCACAGCAATTTTCTTTTAAGCTGATGTTTAACCTGTTGTGTGCAGCAAAGGTCAACTACCAAGGTAACAAAATTGTAAACACATAGACCACAACTAGCACTGTCCACAAATACGTTTTAATGTGCTTTTCACGCTATGTGCTGTCTAAGGATCCCCAGCCTTGTCTTGATTTTCAACAGCACCAGGATTAACTTCCAGTAGTGTTCATCACTTTCTGAACAGAAAAAATGGTGGCAGACAGCTTGCACCTCTATTAGCTATCTCTTGTGGATATGCAGTGCTTTTGTGAGAATTTAATGTCCAACTCTTAGTACAGTCTCCTTGTGTCAACTGACTACAAGTATGGCCAGCATTCACACTATCCCTTACACTGTGACTGTGATTGGGTTTCTACATTCCTTTCACGAGCTACACAGAACACTTTTCAGTTACTTATTGTCAAATGGAAAGAGTAGTTTGCTATCTAACTCAAACTGCTTCCAATGTTAACAGTAAAGTCCTTTTGTTCCTTTACCTGCTGAAGCGTGTGACCACGAGCAGCATCACACGAATTGTCACTGGGCACGTCAAACAATGGCTGCTCAAACGGCGAGAGGACATAATTGGGGCCAAACGGTTGTAGACCAGCATCATCCATCGCTGGAAGAGGCATCTCAGCACACAGTGAACTGACAAAACAAAACACAGCAACAACAAAATTCAGCAAACACACTGTGTGACAGTCATACAAAAGAATGAAAAAAGAGGCTCTCAACTATTAGTCTAACAGCATGTGAGTGACATTGTTCACATCTTGAAAATTTGATTTCTTTCATCATGAAGCAATTTCAACCCCACCATTGATGCACAATTTCAATGATTCCAATAGAAAAGAAAAAAACTAAGTTGATGCTACAGCTGCAGATACATATAATTACAATAAACCCTCACCCAGGAGCTGAGGACATCTTCCTGGAACGGTTTCTTTGGTTTCGAAACCAGTTCTGTACCTCGTTGACAGTTAGACAGGCCTCTTTGCTTATCATTTCTAGCGCAGCCCTGACCAAGAACAAAGAGAAAACACAGCCTGTTTCGTACGACAATCAAGGAAAGTTACACAAAAAACTAACATTAGCGTTGGCACCGACCGCCACTATCTTCTTACAACCGGGGACCTGTACATCGGAGTGCCCAAATACTGCTCTCCCAGTATGGCATGCGTTCAAAGCAAAGCCAGATGGTTTCTGCTTCTGTGAACTCAGAATATATAGCATACATTAATGTTCTTGAAATCGTGCGCTGTACGCAACACTTCAGATATGTTTTTGCGAGCATAGATTGGTTTGTTTCTCTGCCTTCATTATTAATCATGTGTATATATACGCCTTTGCAGTTTGTCTTCGCGGCGTACCAGGTAAAAATCATAGCAAAAACAACCCAGCCAACAGCTTTGTCGTAGAACCAGAATGTGAAATCATAATGGAACTTGTTGCTTTTAGACTCAAACAATGTAACCGGATATAGACAGATTGTGAGAGTCATAGCCATCGCAAAGACCTTACAGAGGGCCTTGTCAGTACTCCCCTATATTTTTTATCACGGCTCAATTCCTACCTTGCCGGTCTATGGTCTCTTTGGAAGTAGTTCCGCAGAATTATCAACTGGTTCCTGGTTTTCTTTAGCTTAGGAGGTCGGCCAGAGCGCAGCTGCTTCGCTTGTTTTCCAGAACTTTCGACGCTGGACGAAGCGCCGACAGTCGCCGCTGGTCCGTTAGCGCTCAGCCTCAACTCGCTAACGTCGTGGTTTCTCATTGGACACGGGCGAGTAACAGTGTAAGTTGAGCAAACGGCTGGGTTCACATCTGCTGTTCGAGTCCCAGGAGGGATCAATGCGTTTTGAAGGCAATGCAGATGAGCCGACATCAGGTCAATACTGCGGTGAGCAAGAGAGGGTTGTTCGAGGGTGAATGGCCTAGCCACTGGGCATCCTCGGAGCTCAGCACAAGCCGGTTGGGTGTTTGCTAGAGCGTGCTCCAGGTCCATTCTGTTCTTACCGGTGCCTCTCAGGAGCTAGCAAACGCACACCTGTTGACTGAGGTCAGAGTCGGCAGACGTTACCCTTCGTTCCATCGCCCGAAGGCCAGACACGGCCACGAAACCGTCCTTCACAATCATTAATTTTTCCGCAAGGGGACTCAACCATATCTGATAATCACGATAAGAAGAATGCGATAAAACTGATTTCCGTCTAACACTCACGTGAACATGGTGAACGGCTTTGCGTGACATGGCCTTGATCCTGATCAATGCACGTGCACCATTGTGAATTAGATGTACATTGTACAGCTGAATTGACGAAGGCAAATTCAATACAATATTTACTGCATAATACGATAACATTAATTTTATACATTGTAATGGTAGTAATTTACATCAACTACGTCGACTGTGCAGACACTGTAAGTTCTAACTTTCCCTCTCAATACTTCAATACAGTACCAAAGTGTACACTCCAAGTGTTCCGTTGATACTGTCTTTGTCAAGTTTTCACGACAAGGTGACAATGAAGCAGTCCAGCCATAGGACAGCAAACAGCTGTTCAGCCAAGCAACATTACCTCGCTTTTACATGCTTCTTTCTGCATGGAGGGGGGGGGGGGGGGTGAGAGAATCAGGTAGAGGAGATAACAGGGCATATTCAGTGCTCTTCACATCACACAGCTGAACTCCAACCAGTAAATTCCTTTACTGCCTGCTGCACTCGTAGGCAGAGGCCAATACATTTTTTTGCAAAATCTCTCTCAAGTGGGTCACCTTGATAGAGAGGAAAGATAGTAACCACTAAAATCAGGCTTTGTTTTATAAAAACGCAGTAAAAAAACCATTACCAAGTAAGAAGTTATGCATGGCCAAAAGGTCAAAATGAAAAAAAAAACGGTCAGTTATTTTCCTCATAGTGAACAAATCAACAATATATGTCATTGATTGATAAGAGAAGACTTCACAGCTGTGTGCCATTTATGCAACTGTTGTTGCATTGAGGGTGACATTCTCAGCAATAAAGCCCATTGTGCTCAGCGTGCCATGTGTTATAATATAGTCATGAACGTACATAAGAATTGCAAATGGCTGGCCAAGGATGAGTGAAAGCCAAACGATGATGTTGCCTGAGTTACCACCACGCAAGACATAATTGCAAAAAAACCCTACAGGTACCTGCAAGCACAAAACCACTTGATTAGAAACAATGTACAGTTCTAACAGGCTTGGTGGGAGGGAAGGGACAGGATGGCGATGCTTCCCATAATTTAAAACCAGATATTCTGACGAGACCAAGGAATCTTAGGATAACAATGCTGCGAACTATTGTAACAGTTGTAACTCAGGGCTGTAGCTAATGGTCTGGTTGGGCCAGCTTCAACCTGACCACTTTTGGAGCACTGAAAAAAAACCCAGTCTTGCCTGAATAAACTGTGCCTGGTAGAACTGAGTCTAAGGTTTCCCTTCACTGCTTTACGAATTCTAAGACTTTTTGTCATGTCTTTGTTTCCTTGGTGTCATTTTGAAGTATGACACTACCCCAGCATTAGCCAAAACTAAGCAAAGTACTACAGTTTACATGAAAAATTAAAAAGTTTTCTCAAGGGAACATGTCCTGAACTCCCCTAGAATGAATGTTTAACCACTCTCAAAGTCGTGGCTATGGTTCTGTTTAATACAATGCACATACACACAGTTGGAATGCAACTACACAAATGCATCGTATCAAGTAAACACGTGACGTAAGTTTTCAGTGGTCGAGTAAGCCCGTGACGTTAGTCTTCAGTGGCTGAAATAAACGTTTTACCTGCATGGCCATTCCCATGAAGGCCCACAGCCGGAACATTCGAAGAGGAATGCTGATTAAGAACTGGTGGCCATGTTGTTCAGCATTGTGAGTTGTATCAAGAAAGCAGGAGTAACAGCAACGAAAGGAAGAGAAAGACAAGTGAAAAAAACACCAATTAGGTTCAAATTGGAGGGCATGCAACAACTACTGTCATCTTCAAAATCAATGGTGACAAAAAGCCCAGTAAAGAACTATCTTTCACAAATCATACCTCATGAAAGAATGCAGAGATTGCGAAGACCAAAATCTGAGCAGTCATTTTTTTGTGGCCAGCATCAACCAATGGCTGATAGATATGTCTAGGATACAGAAAGAGAGAAGGAGCCCAGATGGCAACTTCTGCTTGTGAAACATAGACCAGTTGAATGCCAAGGGTTACCGGATATGAAGTACATATAGAAGGACTATTGAAATTGTGCTAACTACCAGATTTAAATCAAGCAAGGCATCCTACAGACAAGCAGATACATGTGTACAGATACCGACAAAGCGAAAATACTGCCATACATACACAAGCACACATACAAACTAATACCATCCATGAATACCTTATATTTCTGACTATGCAGCAGACACCTGTGGCAAAAAAAAGTTACCTTCTTGCAAATTTGTGAACAGGAATGTTCCACGTGGACCAAAAGCGTTCTAGTGTGCCTGCATTCCTGCATAGGAAGTAAATTTTGGCCAACAAGTGAACTGCATGAAAGAAAAACTGGCAAAATAAAGCACAAGTACCCAAAAGAGAGTAAGCATTGATGAGAATACAGACAACCTCTCTCTATCAGTAAGAAACAACGAGTGTCTCACCACCAATCGCCGTAGAAGTAACGATCACCAAACTGCAGAAGCTCACCAGTAACATTCAAAAACGAGTGGAAGAACCAGTAGAAGCCCATCAACCAAATCAAGTGGTTGGGAATCTGAATACAGAAATGCACATGCAACAGACAGGTATACACAGACAAATTAGTTCGACAGGTTGATACAAATAAGTTCGGCTGCACAAAACAGCCTATACTTACTCCATTTGAACAAATATTGACCTCTGGGTTACATTGATTTAGGACGTGTTGCAATAGGTGACGAGGGTCATTTTTTTGGAAACAGACTGTAATTTTATTCTAAAAGAATACTGAGAGATTGCTGTAAGCACAACAAACCTCATGCCAAGAAAATGTAACATCTTATCTGGCGTGGGCCAAACAAGTTTACCAAGAGATTTAATCTCTTGATCAACAATCAACTACAAGGTCAATTCTGGATGCAGTGACCAAATCTCCAGCCCATGAATAAACAGACCACACATCAGAGTGCCTTTCATTTTGGCATCTTTTCATGTCATTGACAGCAGAAACCCATCAAGGGATGAAAACCCAGAAAATGATCTTCATGACAACAAGAACAGCCGTCAGCCCACTAAGTCACTTTGTAGTTTATAAGAGGGAACATGATAAAAACTCACAGCTAACTTGAGAATGCGTTCTGCCCATCGACTGTAGCTCATGTCCTACAACAAAGGCAAACACAACGCTATTGAGATCATAATACACTGGACAGGAAAACCGAACTGACATCGACTCTACCAGCTGACAAATGTCACCTCATCAGAGAGGTGATTAAAAAAGCTTGCAAGCACAAGCTGATAAACACATACACAAAACGACATCATTTTTTAACCAGTGCACAAGATCTTGTAGAAAACATACACATAGATAGCAATAGCCTTTGCCTAAATGACAAAAAAAAACAAAAAAACAAAACAAAACAGGGACATAACAGTGTTAAACAAGAAAAAGAAAGATGGATGGTTGAGAGAGGTCGTTTCAAGCAACAACACAAATACACACGTCAGCACAGTGTACCTGAAATCTTGTCATTGAGTTGACAATGACTGGCACTAGCCACTGCGGTAAACAACCACACAGAAAAAGGCATTAAGGGCATTGCAACAGATCATGACTGCTTGGAAAAAGACAAAATGGACAGAAAACTCAATAGCATCCGAGGTCTAATACAGCTGTTATTGCCAACCATCCCCGAAGTTCCATGATAGATTATAAAATCAAACCTGCAACGAACGGTGTGGTCAAGATGGATGAACAGATGGAAATCACACATCTTTGGGATAGTTAAACATAGAGAATGACGATTATTTCAGATGCAAGCACATACACATTCACACATAAAGTACATGCAGACATACCAATGCACACAACAGCACACACATGCCTGCAAAGGCACGCCCACTTGTGACGACATAGCAAACGATCTCACAAACAATGACACGAGACATTTATCACACACCTGCTGCCCAAGTGCAAGAATCACTTGGCCAAGAACAATCTGCAGGGCAAGCACAAAGAAATCAAATATTTGATTACAACAATTCTAAATAATCCCTCTGACCCCAAAGCAATCAATGTACAATTCAACAAATTCCCTGAAGAAAATTAAAAATCAGAAGTATCTTCATTTAAATCAATGAAATGTCCCGGCAGAGGAAATTACTTCTACTGCAAATATCACAAAGCAACATTCATCCACCCACAGGCAAAAACCCAAATCCCACCCACCACTTCTGCACTTCGCTTGATCAAAAATCGTTTCCGAATGCGGTTTGTCCGTGGAAAGTTGAGATCATAGCACAACGTCGGTGCCGCCAGGAAATAAAAGATATCTGAAACCAATAACAAAGTGAAAATCAGAGTCAATACTACTAAACAATGTGTTAACACTCGGTTTTCTAAGTTTGTCTCTTGAGATGAGGGTCTGCTGGATGTTCCCACACTTACCTGAAGCATAGCATCTCTACAATTCTTTCCTGCCTGTAACAAACTTGATCAAAGACATAATTTGGTAGCATCAAATTCATCAGTACCTTTGTAGGTGAGATTGTCCGGGTATTGAACCAAAGGCCTGTCCTTCTTGTCAGTTGTAACCTCGGAGGTCATCTCTTGTTGATCTTTCTCTGTACATGGAAGATTTTCAATTACAGATAAACATACGGTAGCAAACATGCACACAGACGACCAACATCAGCGGCCAAGCTTAGATACAGCCCAGTAGCAAGATTTTCTTCTTCTTTTTTCCTACCTGGAGAATAGAGTGGGATTAGTATGCTGATCTGTGCTTTTGCCATAAAATTGCCTCTCAATGGAGACCAATGTATATCAGAGCTTCTTAAAGAGGAAACCAGCTCTACAAACAACTTATATGCAAGTGACAGATCTTGTTGAGAATATACTGTTAGTAGAAGTCCAAATGTAACCCTCTTGAAAATGGAACAAGTGGTCACAGTTCAGCACTTTCATGGTGTCACACGCTGTGATGCCATTGTGTTCCCAAATCCAGACCCATAGGGAAGCTCACATGTGGAAGTGACCAAAGTGCTACAGTTGTCCACTTGTGCAAAGATTTTACCTTCCTTGATGGCTAGCCCAGGTTGGATATGTTTACATGCTGTTCTTTCTGAGCTTGTAACCTTTCCTGTTCCATTCTTTTTACCTTTTTTCTTTGTAGGAGCAAAGACTAAGACCATAGCCTTGATTCATAGGATGCCCCAGCATGGTTTTCCTCGCACTGCCACAGTGGCCTCACCTATTAGTAGTTCCAATGGCATGCCTTTTCCAAAGCTCATTTCTCATGTACGTATCATTTACTCCTCAGCCAATGGCAAAGTGCTCATGTCAGTGCATTGCTGTGGAGCTAATGGCACACAAACACAAATGAGTAAGATCTCTGTCACATGGTATAGCTTCACTGCATTGCACTGGTCTCTAAGTGCTGGTCCAACGACATCAAGAGGGGTGCGTTGTGGCTGCATAGCTTGGGATTCACACCAAAGATGCTCAAATTCCATTACCAAAGGCGGACTAATTGGGTGCTATATTGGGGGTTTGTGAAATCCAGCTAAGGGTCCAGGGGTGCTGTAAGCACCCAACCTACCTACTCACCAGGGTTTGGTGCCCTAAAAATTTTTGCAATTTTCTCCTTGCTGTGAAATCAGATCAAGAATGCTTGTTGCTTGTTAGTCTGAATATAGAGGGTACAGAAAACCAGCAGAAAGTACAAAAAAGAAAAACGTTCAGAGAAAAACATACGCAGGTCTTACTCCACGTTGTACGTGGTACAGGGACATGGAATTCACCCAGGTTGTATGTGCAGGGAACTGACAAGAATGACCAAACAATGTTAACATAGTAAAGCCTCCAGTTCAAGTTTAAAGCTTTGGGAGTAGTTTACAGTGTCTTTTAAAGCTCGCTTTGGCCTAATGTAGAGCCTACTATCTAGATCGAGACATATTTTCAACTCTCATAAAAGGAACAGGGAAACAATCATCCACACAGCTAAATTTCCTTTTTTCAACTTACTTTTGCAAACCTGTAATATGATGAAATAAATTATTGCACAGATTTCAGTGGAAACCAAGGTGTTAGTTCCAGCTTTCAACCATGCTCCCGAGTATATGGAGCTAGTTCTACAACCTTTCCATGCAGCTACCTCAAGGGGAAAACGTTCAGATTTGGGCCACTCAATAATATTATGGTGAAGTAGCTTTTTTCCCTTCTTCTCAGGTGATTTGCAAGCAACCTGCAAACCCAGCCAAGTACATGCCTGGCCAATAACTTGAAAACAAGACAGACATTCAACATCACACCATGGCTGCTCACTTTGCAAAGCCAAGTCCTTCAAGCTTTCAATCTAGGGTTAGTTTCCCTTTTACTAATATCCCCGGCACCTGTTAGCAGATTGCCTGCTGCCGTACAGTTGTAAAACTTCCACTAATACCTTGGGTGATTGCTACAACTGATCATAAGCATATTGCCACTGTGCAAGGACAGCAGGTGTAAGATGCAATTATGCTGCAAAAAACTACTGCTTAATTAACTATAGTAGAGAATGAACAAATGCAATCCACCAGCTACAAAAGCAAACATGCCGAGAGGTGAAATCCATACCAGATGTCTTGCGCTTTCGTCTGAGGCCAGCACGACACCACTGATTCACATCACAGTAAGACCACATTTTCAGAAAAACTGTCGTGTAGATGCCCAAAGCGAATAAGGCACCAACTGAAAAAACAATAAGAAACAAAACGATCAGACAATAACTTAGTTTGCAAAGCAAAACGGATATTACAACTAGTTGAAAGGGGAACTCAGAAAATTTGGAGAACTGACAGTTGGCATTCTTTCAAAAACAAACAGCACACATTCCCTCACTTGTCATGAAGTGAGTTTGATGTCTGCCTTCACACAAGACTAACCTGTGTTCCTCTCTGGATGCTAATGAAGCTTATCATCTCATATTCAGTTACAAAAGTAAACTGCTTCTCTTGTGGGAAGAAAGCTCACAAACATTTTGCTTTGAATTAAATCTAAGTTTGGTCTGAATGTGGCCTACCTCTTGCACATCAATGTACATACAAATATTTCATAGCAAAAAAAAAATCCATCACATTTTAGTACTTACATGGATTTGGTTCTACCACCCATACAACCACAGCTGGGACTACTAAGAGAAGGACAAGGTTAAGTCTCTGCAATAAGGTGCCCACAGATTCCGATAACTTGTGCTGTAGGTCGCAAAGGGAAAACAAAGATACAAAGGCAATGTTCTACTTGTGAGTTGATAAACATTGGAAAGCTAACAAAACTGTCTCTTTCCCCAAAGGGGCTACAATTTTTATAATCCTTCAGTGGATTTTCTTTTCACCAGTTCATAAAATGTTGGTGTAGCGATTTAACCGCAACAGCTTAAACCAGCCACTAAACTTCGATGCCTAGCAGCTGACAACAGTAGTGTTAACACAGTTCACCAGATGTTTTGAAAGGTAAATCATCAACTTTGTCATGCCAGTGAACAAGTGTATGTAGAGACTGCTTGCTGGGCTGAGTAAACATATTGGAAAGCCAATTTGTCTGTGATCTGTTGATAAGAGATGATGAGATAGTGACAACCATTATTCCTGTAATTAATTCTCTTGTCCTCGCACTCAGCTTCACGAGTATACACTGTAGAACCCTCTTGAGTGTACTACTATACAAGTTCGTGCCGCAGATCAAACAAGAGTGAAAACGCATGCACACACACATCCATGTACATGAACATACACAAACACACATACATACACATACACACACCACAACTTCCTTCCTCTGCAACTCCATCTCTTTCAAACTGCACACATGCTTACCCTTGACATAAGAACCTCCACATGGAAAGGAAACAGGATGAAGAAGATGACACCTGCAGATGTATAACACAGAGGACTAAAACTCAGAATTTCAACACCATAACATCCCACGCAGCAATGCTACATGTACAAGTGGTTCAACAGACAAAGGTAAGCCCACTTACTTACAAAGTGTGAGCATGGTGCTTGGCCACCGGTAAGGATCCTCTAAGAAGACAGATGCCCAAGACAGTGGATTGACAAGGATGCCATATCTACAATTGTCAACATTGAGAGAGAGAGAAAAAAAGAGCATGCTGATAGTCCAGATAGAACCATGAGCGAACGTGCGGTGGAAATTTATATAATACACAGGCTTAAGTGTCAGTTACTTATGACCATTAAACTAGGTCGCACTCAACTCTGACCAAACTTTCACTAATTTTACTCACCTAATCAACTACTGGTACTTTGCATTTTTCTGTAAGAATACTAGTAGTGTGAACTCTGGAATCCAAGTAATTGAATGACTTGAAACCAAAAATAGAGCATTTCCAGCCAGCATGGAGTCGGCTAAAAAGAAAAAAAAACTCTGATGCATATATGAACACAGTCACAGTAAGCCTAGAGCATGGGCAGACAAATGCGCTGCTCAAACATGTAATTTGCAGTATCACCATTTAGGCTCCTTTCATCTTGCTGGCCAAATGAAGAGAATACAGAATTGGGCAAGGGACGCTAGCACATCGCATGACTTTTCTGAACAATGGTCTCCTGTAGTGTTGTTTGGAAGCTCTCTGTTCGTGATTGCGGATTTAGTAGGAATAGCAGATAAATTGTAATTTCAAAGCCTGCTATAGATGTCTTCAGCACTGTACTGCAGATACTCATCACACTTACTTGATCAAATTGTCCAGAGCTACTCGTGTGTTTGAAAGAAACTGTACAAAACACAAAGTTGTCAACAATGTGAAACTTGAGCCTCCTCAAATTTAACACTAGATTCTATAAACATGATAAAGCCTAAGAACTGAGTAAGACAGTGATCGTTTGATTGATTGATCGATCGATTGATTGGTTGGTTGGTTGGTTGATTGTGCGTGAGAGAGAAAAAGAGAAGACAGGAGAGAGAGAGAGAGAGAGAGAGAGAGAGAGAGAGAGAGAGAGAGAGAGAAAGAGAGAGAGAGAGAGAATATAGAGGAGAGAG
>JAOWAW010101606.1:0-15324 GCA_028565695.1 Nicola tetela
AGAAGAAGAAGAAGAAGAAGAAGAAGAAGAAGAAGAAGAAGAAGAAGAAGAAGAAGAAGAAGAAGAAGAAGAAGGGGTTAAAGGAAGAATTAAATGGGAGGGAAATTTATCTGAAGCACTGATTAAGATTGTGAACTGTAACTCTTCCCTTTCTTATTGACATCAGAGCTTGCCGTACCCTGCCCACACGGATGATAAATTTGCCAACTCTGCTGATTTTATATTCGTCCTATTGTTCACCCTTGCAACATTGTATTCCGCAGGCATTACAGTAAAGGTATGTAAAAGGACAGTACTGCACGTGTGCTTTGTCTTAATATTATTGAGAGACTTTGAGTTTTGCTACCATTGAAGCTCTGCACTTGTTTCATACTTACCATATTTGAAATCGGATCAGCAGATGTGTAAAATTCCTTGTTCAGGGAGTGTGTAACCAACCCCATTTCAACCACAGGATGTCCCTGAGGTCACGAATCACTGGCAACTTTTGGTTTTAACTAAATCTCTTTGTGAGAGTCAAAGAGCAGCATGAGACATAGTGGAATTAAAATAAAAGAAGAACCCATCAGGAGAGACGTCAGGACAGAAGAGAAGATGCTAAAGTTGGTGGTGATACCTGTCTGTATATCAAATATGCAAGTGATGAGGTGGGAGTTGATTGCACAAGACTATCCTTTGATAATGAGGATTCTTATTGGTAATATAGCTACACTTGCTTCTACCAGCCTCCACCTCTGCAGTGCCACACAGCAATTTAGCTTGCCATATTGGAACATTTGCATTGTGCCTTGCATTTTATTTTAGCAGGGCAATGGCCGACAGGTTTATGTGTGGAGGACCACACAGAGCTGGAGCCTTGGGTCCTGATATACATGGCAGGATACTAAAAGACAGCTGTCACTGTTTTCATTATGAACAGAAGAATCATTTTATGTGACTGTAGGTTTCTGGCAACCAGTATTTTTATTGCTCCCATTAGCAAATGAAAGAGCTGCCAGCTTTAATTCAGCATGCATGTGCGCCTGATGACCGTTTATTCAATAGTTTTCCCTTCTATCCTGCCCATAAAACAAATAAAAAAATGCCCAGAGCAAGTTCTCAGCCAATCTGAAGACCTTTTGGTTGCAATTTGGCAGGAAATTGTTCTGGAGAAGAAAGCCCGCTTAAAGGAGTCAATGAAAATTATGGGTCTACAAAATTGGACTAACTGGGCAGCCTGGTGGATTCGTTCAATTGTCATGTGGTTCATTGTGCTGATTGCTATGAACATCCTTCTCGCTGTAAGTGCTCTTGATGCCTGCCTATGTATGTTTTCAAAATGACTTCAAGTCACAAGATGCATTTTTTTGTACCGAAACATTTTTATCCTTGCGTTTTGCTTGTGCATATTTGCACACGTGACTGATTTTTTCCTTTCCTTAAGTGATCTCAATATGCCTGGTGATGATGTTGGTCATTTTTTGGTGTTGGTTTTCTTTAACAATAAATTCTCAGATCCATGGTTGATGTCCATTTTTTCCTCTTTGCAGACTGCTGTCTTCAAGAACGTAGAAGGAAGTTTAGTCTTTGTTCTCTTGGTCTTGTACATTTTGGCTGGAATTTCGTACCTGTTTTTCTTGAGGTAAGGCATTGCAACCCTGATTACAGCTGTTATTGACTGCCCTTCCACCACTGGTTTGCGCACTAACAGTTCTGTGTCCACAAACCTTGGTCTTTCCTCAGTTGTATCTCCTTTTGCCTTTGATCCTTGTGTCCCCTTTCTGCCATTATCTTAGCCAACTTGCTCACTTGTCTATCTATACATTTTCAGGCATTCTGTGTTTGGACATGCACCTGATTGTCTGTCTTTCTCATATAATGGGTATTGTAAGGCAGAAGGGTTATTAATGTTCTGTTTTAGAACCTTAACTCACCACAAAGCTCCTTTGAAAGAGATTGCTGTATACAGTGGCATACTGTCTGCCGTGGATGGGGGTCACCAACTAACCTACACAAGTTGTGGGCGTTGCCAAAAAAAGTCATCCCAGACACAAAGGATCTCACCAGGATCCTTTCAAATTGCTTTTCATCCTTGCAGGAATTTTTCGCAACAAATCCTTTGAAACTCAACTTGTCACTGCAAGGCCGAAAATGAGCTAAACAATATTTATAAATCCATGCAAAAAAATACCATCATACGCTGTATATTGACATCATAAAACATGTTTGCACATGCATCTTGTTCTATAAGTTGCCAGGACTTGAATTGGCCTGCAGCTTCTTGACCTGTTCTGGCTCCATCTAGTTACCTCCAATCCAGTGATCTGTCAAATCAATCACAACCTGCAGCCGTAACCTGGCAGATTGCAATAGTAAACATAACAGAACTGCTTCAGCCCAAACATTTCCCTAGATGGATCCATTGTGTTGACCACTTTTTCTACCTGCAACTTCACTAACTACATGTCACCCAAATTTTTGAGGAAACAGAATGGTGAATTACAAAATGTTGCTTTATTACCTGGCCAGCGTACTGTCAAAATACAGAAGATAAAATTAAGTAAGGCATTGGCTTTATTAAGCTTAACTGTGTGCATCAAACCGATTCTTGGATAGCTCATGGCCTTATTGACATTGAAGGGCAGTGTGCTCCCGGGCTCTCAGTAATTGTTTCATTTACTTTTCCTGCTCTGATCAGCCTTGTGAACAACAATACACCCTTCATCTTAATCAAATTGTTTTACTCTGCGTAACTGCAGCACACTCTTTTCCAATCCTGTTGTCGCCATGCTCTGCACCTGCCTGCTGTGGTTTGGCAGCTCCATCGGAAGACTGTCTATATCAAATCCACAAAACCTTGAAAGGTAAACTCTTACATGTTGGGCAGGGAGTGTAAACTATCTTATGTATTTGGGCAGTCAATCAATGATTTTATTTACACATACTTAGACCAGAATGTATTGTACTATGCGGTGTAACTCAGTTTGTGCTTCTGAAGTTGCTTTGAAACAAATGCTTCAGTGCATTTGACAGATGGAGTGTTCACTCTGTTCTACTCTAGTAATAACTAGGGCCAGTAAGCATAATTTTTGTTATGCAGGTAGAGGGATGGTCAGGTGAATGAAATGAAATTTAACTGAAGAGGGCCAGGCCTTCTTTATCGATGGATCATTGTGTCTATAATTTCGCAGGAGTAGAAGAGCATACTAATTTGTTTGTTGACATGAGCGCCTGACATGAAGTATATGTAACATAACAGTAAGTTTGGGTTAGCGGGCTACTGTTATCCTCCAGTCAACTGCATTACCAAATTGTTTCACGCGGTTACTTTTTGACATCACTTTCTCTGGAGATCATGGACTGAAGTTTTGTCTCATGCAGGAGTTCCCGGCTTGCCTTATGCTCACCTGGTTTGATCAACACCTGCCTGGCATTAGGATCCAACATAATGTTCCAGTTTGAATCCAGGAAAGAAAAGCTCGGCTGGAACAACTACAAGCAAGACCTTGACGCCAGCAGTACCTTCAGTCTGAATGATGTCTTTTTAATGCTCATAACACACATCATCATCTTCATCATCCTAACATGGTAAGTGTGATAATTTTTTATTCGCTTTTTTGGCCTGTGTTCAACATCCGTCATCCTTTTCAATTTTTTTACAGAGTGTACATTTTCCCATGTGTCAATGTGCCCTATAGTGTTTCTGTTGAATTTTGACTACCTGATGCCTGTATTTTAGAAAATGAGTCTCCAGCGAAAATGTTTGACTGTCAGCATGCTGAGTTAACATTTCTTTGAACCCATAGGCCATGCACGTTCATGCTCCTCTTATAGTTAAGTATGTAGATCTCAGCAGGGTACGGGACAAAAGAAAGGTTACTACAGACTCAAAATATCTATATGGTACCCTTTCCAAATTCTCTCTGAGACTTGTCCATTAAAACTTATAACTTGATACAAAATTAATTAAAAGAAACTTTTTTTATCAGATGTTTCACCAGAAATGCCTCTGGCTTCATCAGTCATAAGAAAGACAAAGGGCTACAGAAAGCTAGAGATACTCATACAATCTTGCTGAGGGTATGAGAAACATTTCTTGTGACTGGTGTGCTGGGAAATCCTGTTCATGCTATGACTGCCCTGTGGGACTTCCAACTCAAGTCCTAAAATCATTACAGTTCAGACAGATCTTTTTTCAAATTGGCTTTAGAGTAAAATAGTATCATTCTGTGTCCATGACATAATAACACATGTTTGTGCATGAACAGTGGCGTGGTCAAAGCGATGCCAAGTGTACAGCAACATTTCCATTTGCATTGGGCACTGGTGCATTGTGGTTGCCAGTGCATCATCATGATCATGAGGACCTATTATTACTGTATTGATGTTGAGTACACAATGCTGTACTTTAGTGTACATGGTAAACAGCTCTCTAGTGCCTTCTCATTGATTACACACACAGTAGTTTCACCTTCAATATGGTTAAAGGGTAAATTTACTGCTTGAAGCTTATGCTCAGGTTGAATAGGCCTTTGCTTGAGCGCTCCAGCAATTGTACAAATTGCTCAGTAGTCACAAGGAGCAAAATCAGGAAAGAGAAGATTGACATAAGCCACCATCACATCGTTTAGCTAATGATTGAGGTAGGCCATAAAGTCCCATCAGTTTACAATAGATCCTACAAGATTTAACCATGCCATGTCTTTTCCATGGTTCTGTTTCTTACATTGCATTCTCTACAGGTATATTGAGGAAGTGTTTCCAGGTGACTTTGGTGTCGCAAAGCCATGGTACTTCTTCCTAACCAAATCGTACTGGTTTGGTTCAAAACATGACAATGCAGATGAAGAGACTCGCCTTCTAATGAATGAGGATATGGCACAAGCGCACGATCCGAAATCATTTGAGGCTGAACCAGCTGGTGTTAAATGTGGCATCCAAGTCAGCAACCTTCACAAGGTTTACAATGTGAGTTTCTTAGCTTTTAAAGCTTCTGTAGTTTTACAGCATTCCATTAATTGACCAATTCCAATATAAAATCTCTCCTTTTTAAATTAATCAGGATTGCTACCCAAACTGTGCATCCATCGATCTACCACGTCATAGGATACAGTGACTGGAAATAGACTGCCCATCAACATAGTGAACAGTAGTTAGCTGGAGTATTGCAGCAAACTGATCCTGTGCAAGAAGTTTCCTCTGTTGTGAAACCAATTTTCTGGCCAGTTTTGTTTGTAGTTCCTTCAGCAAGTGGTGCAGGCCCATGGAACTCTCGCAGGTCCTTACTACTTAATTAAGACCAAGGATTAAACGTTTAAACCGTGACTAATTGTTTAGCAAAAGGAGTGCTACGACTGTCAATGCTAGTATCATGAGTATGGGAAAACTAATATGGGGTGTACATATAGATGTATGGGCATGTATTGCCCTCTCTGTCTCGATCCCAGTAAGTCTGGTGCCTGACAGTACACATGGCCTATCTGCAGAATTGGATGCTGAAACTCAGCTCTTGTCTCCAGGCTGTGCATGGTAAATATTGTATGCGGTTAGCATTCTTGACAACCTTGGTCTCAGAGCAACCCTGAATCAATCAGGGAAGATTGAATCTTGAAATCTTGCCAAATGTCGTTCAAGACTTGGGAGCATAAAAAGATGGCCTTGTGTGCTACATGTTATGGGAAACTAAACAAATTGGTAGGTATTTGATACATCTGGCCAGAGGAATTTCCATAGCACACTTACACATGAACGCCCATTAATGTCTGTAGGAACCCTCTGCAACCTCTCCGGGCGGATTATTGCCCATGTTCTACTGCCAGTGTATGAGACCCAATACTGTGTGCTAACTGACAATAACTGCTTGTGAGGGGAAGTAGTAAAGGTCATAATGTTTAGGATTCAAGAAAGATTTCATGCCGGTTTGTTTGGCTTTATCAAACTCATTTGCTGAGCAGACAATCTAATGAGTGCAGGCTATTTCAGCTTCTGGGTGGAGGTGTTCAGAAGGCCTAACATGAAAGCTGTCTTCCTTGAGAAATGTTTGCAACTGTTTGAAGTCTGAGTAGATGACCATGATTTAATAAATGCTTTTAAGCATAGCTTGTGTGTGCATCCTCCGTAGCAGCACTGGTATATATGCAGTAATGAGCCTTGTGTGTGTGTGTGCGTGTGCGTGTGTGTGTGTGTGCGTGCGTGTGCGTGTGCGTGTGTGCGCGTGTGCGCACGCTGTACTGCTCACCTGTTAGTGAACAGGAGATTAACTATAGATGAACATTGAACTAGTCCATTTCAGGATGTTTCCATTGTCTTGGCCTTTCAAGCAAAGACTCATAGCAGAAGTGACAGGATATTGTTGAGGGTGGCGGTAGAGTACAGGGTGCAAGCGCTTGCTGGCTTGACATGACTGAAGGGAATACATGCTTTCAGAGTGTCATACATCGTTATTTCAGGTGCAGTGAGCAAAGAATTGTTTCTTGTCTCGCTCGCTCTGCTCAGCTACTAAGAAGGCCCAGGCTTAAGTGTAGTTTGCCAATGTAGACTTCAGCTGTGGTCTCTAGATCTGATGATCCTGGTTGCAAAACATTGCATGTTGTGGAATTTGTCTTTAAAATGGTGTATTGCATCGAACAGAAGATGATGATCTCCTGCTAGTATGCCCTGCTGATTGCTGGCGCCATAAATATCCACTTAAAAATTATGTACATTATTCATAAGTCAGCTTGATATGGTAGAGCAGCTTTGTGCATACTACTACCACTAGTAATTCATCTTAAATGCTGGAATGATTTTGCTTTCAGGGTGCCACTGGACGTAAAATTGCCGTTAAGGATCTTTCATTGAACATGTTTGAAGGCCAAATCACAGCTCTTCTCGGGCATAACGGTGCTGGTAAGACAACAACAATGAGCATCTTGACAGGGCTGTTCACACCAACAGCAGGTGATGCATATATTAATGGTTTTAGCATCCTCACTCAAATGGATAGGATCCGAAACAGCCTGGGCTATTGTCCACAACATAATGTTCTCTATCCACAGCTGACAGTCAAAGAGCACCTGCAATTCTTTGTTCGCCTGAAGGTAGGAAAGGCAGCCTATGTTGTCTGAGCATGAATCTGAGTTTTTCATTCATGCCCCAGCTGTTCACTTATCTGATAATTTATGTGCGTTGTTTAGAATGAGGTATATGTAGTAGCATGTAGTAGCAACTTTGCTGAATACAGAGAACAAGGTTGAATTTTCCCATCATTTTCACAATGTTGAATTTCTGATAATTTTCTCACTTCAATGGCTGGAGTGCACACAGCAGACCCCAGCATGTGGTAACCCAGGCACCTAGCTGATTCAGAATCGTGATCTTAACTGCTTGACCAATCCACCGGTTCAAACAAAATATGGCTTCATGGCGCAGTTTGTGTCTTTCGTTCAACATTATCCGATATCAATGATACTGCAGCCTACAGTCCCAACAACCTGATCTAGGCCCAGGATTTATATTATTACACTGCCGGTTAAGTGATAAAATGATTGGAATGATTCTCCTGGCAAGGATGTTCTTCATGATGTTGAATTTTATTACAGACCTAGAGCACGTTGTCAGTAGCCCAATAATTCACAAGGGACTTTACCCTGGCACCTAGAGCATCGCTGTTGGAAACTTGGCTCCTTGATCACCACTCATTCCTTACCTGTGTCATTAGAGAGATTTGGCAACTTGTTTACGAGTGCAGTCAGGGGTGAATGTTGTACAACTCTGGTTATTCAGGTTGAAGGAGTAAGGATTTCAACTCATTTTCATCCGTCACTAGTGGGTCCAGCTCATAATGGTTTTATGAGTCATGGGGACTATGAGGTGGGGTTTCAGGCATGCCACATGCATGTGCATGTGTGAAATTGTTTATTACAACATGAGCTGATTGCAACTCAGGATGAACTAGAAAACTTGAGCTCTGCCTGACAAAATTATCATGATGAGCAAAGCTGTTGCAGCTGGCCACCACAAGTCACAAGTTGTGTGAAATGACCCATGACTCAAAAGAGCTACAAGTTGCAAAGGTCCTCACTTATAGTTGCAAACAGCAGTTGGTCTAAAGGCCTTGAGAGTATATTTATTTGGAGATCTGTTGCTTGAGCATGAAAGATGAAGATTCTTCTGTATGTGCTACAGGGAATATCTGGTCATGAAGCTGATAAACAGGTGCGCGAAATGATCGCAGACCTTCAGCTAACTGACAAAGCTGACTGGAAATCTGCAGACCTTTCTGGTGGGATGAAAAGGAAGCTAAGGTATGGAAAATCATGACTGCGTGTGAAACAGTGGATTTTGCATGCATGACAGTACTGGTGTCAGTGTATATTCCCAGCAGAGAACTTGCATTTACTGTGGAGCTCTTTCTGCTATACTTTAGTGTTGGCATTGCTCTAATCGGAGATTCAAGGGTCGTCATTCTTGATGAGCCTACGGCCGGTATGGATCCATTTGCTCGTCGTGCAACATGGGACCTCCTCATTAAGCACAAAAGAAGTCGAACAATGCTCTTGACAACTCATTTCATGTAAGGGAGCTGGTTTTGACCTGCTTCAGCTCTGATGTTAGGTCACCAAAAAGTTCACTAGCTGGCTGTTGTTTTGCCTGTACATAAGACCAACCATTAAGCACTTATGAATTAGCAACCATTAAGCACTAATTAATTATGGGATCATTGTATGCATATTTGGAAAGATCTTCCACCAGAGGCAGAAAGAATGTAGCTGCTGACCCAGGGTCAGAGGTGAATAAAAACTGAGATATTTCGTGAATTGTAGTTCACTAAATACTCCTATATAAGACCATGCTATGCTTTCTTTGCTACTCCTGGTTGTGCTAGGGATGAAGCTGATCTCCTAGGTGATCGCATAGCCATCATGGCAGATGGGCAGGTGAAGTGCTGTGGCTCGTCACTGTTTTTAAAGACAAGGTCAGTTTGTTCACTCTTAGGAACGCAAGAAATATTGCAAGTTTAGCGTAGCGTGTTTGGGTGATGGCAACCAACAGAACCTCCCTTTCTCGATCTGTAGAACGGTGATTGTTTTTATGGTGCAGAATGTATGCGCATTTTTTTACACTTTCTCTTTGCAGCCCATTAAGGTTGTTGGATATAATCGACCTCAGCTGTGTCCTAGGTCCAAGCAAAGTCTAAATGCACAGCCTTCATTAATGTTCTATGGAATTTCTGCAAATCATTCAAATGCCTGCCAATGATGATCCTGTTTGTACTGGTTTTCGTATCTTGTTGGCTTAGTTATGTTTCGTAAAGAAAAAGGTCCCCACAGGGTATTGCAGACCAAAACGTTTTGATTTCTCCACCTTTTCACATTGGATACAGAAAATGCTCAGCCAATGAATGCCCTTTCATGTCCAGATACTGTAAACTGCCCAATATTTGCAAAACTAAATTTTCATGATTTCTCAAAATGGACTGTTTGCGAATATAAAACGTGGCAATGCCACATTTCATATTCACAACTACGAGGTGCAACAGCACGTCATATGCTAGTAGCACTCGTACAATGTGCCGTAGTTTCAATTTTGCACAGTTCTTTTGGAATTGGAATTTTATGCTTTTCGCAAAAATTGGGAACATTTCTGTGTTGGGAAAATTAGGCAGTTTACAGTACTTGAAAATCTATCATGAGACAAAGCTTTTGATCTGAATTGCAACTCTAAATATGATGCAAAACATGATGCTTTGTGATGCCAGCCACAAGTGTGCATACAATGCTAATCTATCTGGAAAACTCATTCCCTTAACTTCTAGTGTCTTTAAGTTTTGTGTAATGATCTTTCAGCCCAGTTTTTATGAAATGGACTATAGAACCATATTACAGATCTTGATGATTCCTTCTGTGGAAATGGTGGCAGTTGACCGAAAGTGTAAAAACTCAGTCAAACACTGACTTTACAGGTTTTTGGCTGAATAAGAGTTTCAAACGAAATTTTAAAATTCTGTAGAAAATTGTGTGTATCTGGGTGTATTGATTAAACCCAGACAAAAAGAGGGCCTCCAGCTCAAAATGTGAAATCAGGAAAAGTTCAGAGAAATTGAGCATTGTTAAGCTTCAAACGTGTCCAGTGCATGCTAACAGCCAGAATAGAGTCCAGAGTCAGTTGCTAGGTCAGATGGTCATTCCGGGAAGATAAAAGCGCATTTTAGTATTGCCCTCCTTGAAATCATAGACCAATCCGGATCACCCCTCACAAACATTAAGGTATAATTGACTAGTTCAGATGTTTTCTCAGGATTTTCAGAAGTACCAAGTCATTCTTCTTTTGTTGTGGGGTGAAAATTTTGGTTGGCACCTTTTTCAATCTGTTCTAGGTTTGGTGTTGGCTATCACTTAACAGTTGCCAAAGCAGCAAATGCTGATTCACAACAAATAGTTGACTTTGTTTTGCATTATGTTCCGAATGGCAAACTATCAACAAGTGCAGGGGCAGAGTTGGCATTTGTCTTGCCAAGTGATGCTACACCCAATTTCCCAGAAATGTTTGAGAGCCTTGAGGGTAAGCCATTGTGTGCAAATTATTTCACACATGTTACTTTTTTTGTTGTTGAATAAACCTCTTGTAATGTATTTCATCATTACTAATAATAGATTACATAACTTCAATAGATGACATATCCTTGCCTGGAGCCATTGTGTTATATACTACAGGTTCGAATTCAAAATCTTTCAGTCTGTCTTCTGTGCAACAAAGAAATGGCAGCTTCACAGAAAGATTGTATGATTGTGTCTTGATATATTTGTAAGATCCAGGGATCTTACAACTGGCGACGAGGATTATCTTGGGATTATGGCTAGTAAAGTTGGGATACTACACAAGTTTGATTCCCACAAAGAAGATGTCTGGGAATATCTTGAATGTTTTGAGCTTTATTACTTAGCAAACAATGTTTCAGCCACGGGCAAGAAGGGGGCATTGCTGTTGACCATGGTGGGTCCTGAAACGTATCATGTGCTTAGATCTCTGTTGAGACCAGACAACTCAAGCAACACTTCTCTTGTAAACTTGAAACATAAACATATGGATCACTACGAGCCTAAATGTGTTGTTATTGCAGAAAGGTAAACATTTTATAAATTACAACAGCAGCCTGGCGAATCGATGGCTACATATGTTGCTGCACTGAGACAACTGGCAACACATTGCAATTTCAGCATGTACCTGGAAGATGCTCTCCGTGATCGACTGGTCCGTGGGTTGTTATGCACACGAACTCAAAGAAGCCTGCTGGTAGACTCTACACTAACTCTAGTTACCGCCATGGAGAAGGCCCACGCTATAGAACTGGCCACAACAGAGACGACAAGGGTGCAGGAGGGTGGTTGAGGTGCTCTTGCAGCACACAAGATTTTACAGGTGTGGCCTGCCGGCACAGCTGCCCAGGCATCTGGAAGTCAACAAACCACATGTTTTTGTTCTGGAGGAGATGACAAGGTATCTAGCGCTGTCACAAACTGTGGAAAGATTGGCCACATTGCAAAAGTTTGTTGCAGCTCATAGGCACAAACAACGAAGTCCAAGAAAGTAAATTATGTTTCACAAACTTAGGATGATTTCACAGACAAGGACATGAATGTTTTCCAAACCCATGGCATAGACAAAGATCGTTGCACTGCCTGTTCCAAGGGACAGGAGCCATATTGGGCAGACATCACTGTGGAAAACAAGCCATTACAAATGGAATTCGACACAGGAGCAACTGTTTCACTCCTGCTGTGGCACATTTACCGAAATGAGTTTTCAATCTTGAGGCTACAGGAGTCAGCAGCTCAGCTACAGACGTACACGGACCAGGCATTCAAAGCCCAAGGGGAACTCAGTGTTGAAGTGGAACACAACGGCTAATAAGAATGACTAAACTTCCCGGTGGTGGATTCTTCAGGACATCCATTGTTGGGCCACAATTGGCTCCACCATCTTAAATTGGATTGGTCAGAAATAAAAGTCATGCATGCAAGCAAGTCACTTGGATCGGCAGAAGAATGCTGGCAGTGATTCTTATATGAGTACAAAGATCTGTTCAGAGAAGAGACAGGCAAATTTCAAGGAACGACAGCCATGCTCTCCATCAAAACGGATGCCACACCCAGGTTTTACAGGTGTGTCTGGTGCCATTTGCTCTACATCTGAAGGTGGAAGCTGAACTTGATCATTGACAAAAGGCAGGAATCATCGAACCAACTTCTTTTTTGGATTGGGCTATGCCAATTGTTCCAATGTCAAAAGCCGATGGTTTTGTGTGGATTTGTGGGGACTACAAGGTAACAGTCACCCTGTGCTACATGCTGAACAGTAGACTGCCATTGCCAAATATTGATGGCAGTTTTGCAAAATTGGCTGGGGGAGAGAAGTTTACCAAACTTAATCTGCGTAGTGCCTATCACCAGAGGGCCGTCGATGAGGCCTTGGAAAAGGTGCTGACCATCAACACACACAAGGGCTTGTTTACATACAACCAATTGCCATTTGGCATAACATCTGCCCCAGCAATTTGGCAACGCGCCATGGACCAAGCACTAGCAGAAATTGCTGGTACAGACTGTATTTTGGGTGACATGATCATCATTGGTAAAAGCAATGGGGAGCATTTGGACAACCAGGAGGCAGTACTGGGAACCTTATGAAAACGTGGTTTGCATGTGTCATGACCAAAATGTGCTTTCATGGTCCAGTCTGTGAAATACTGTTGACACATCATCAATCAGCAAGGCCTCCATAAGATGGATAGCAATATCAAGGCTGTAATGGAAACACCCCAACCAAGAAATGTCAGTTAAATATGTTCAATTTTGGGTCTTGTGAACTACTACAACCGTTTTCGGCCGCATCTGTCCACTGAAGCACAGTCGTTGCATGAACTACTTCAAGAAAAGAAGGCTTTTGAGCGGGCAGAGCGTTGTGATAGTGCATTTATGCATTTGAAAAACATGGTTTTGTCAGACATGGTAGTAACCCACTACAATCCATTGGCATGTGATGCATCACTGCATGGTTGCAGTGCCGTTTTGTTGCATGTCTTACCAAATGGAGATGAAAGCCCAATTGATTTTAGTTCACATACCTTGAGCAAAACTGATCAGGCTTATTTCCAGATAGACAAAAGAGGCCTTGGTGATTGTGTGGGGTGTAAGAAAATTCCACCTGTATGTGTATGAGTGCCATTTCACATTGATGACAGAACACAAACCTTTGACATCTATTTTCCATCCATCAAAGTCAATTTTGGCTATGACTGGGACAAGATTGAGAGATATGCCTTATTTTTTGCCGGTTACAACTATGACATTGAGTATTGTTTGACGCACAACCATGGAAATGCTGATGGGTTGTCAAGGTCATCTTGACCAGTTAAACTACTTCAGGAAGAAGACCATGCGGCTGCAGTGTACAGTGCACAACTTGAGATGCTACCTGTGACAGTGGATCAAATAAGGAGGGCAACACAGCATGACCCAGGACTCACCGCTGCATTAGGAGCCACACTTTGAGGAACCACCACGAACAAAGACAACCCGTACTACACTCGACGAAGCAAGCTGACGGTTTACCACGATTGCCTACTGTGGGGTACATGGGGGATTGTACTGACAAGTCTGCATGACTGAGTACTGAATGAGTTGCACTCACATCATCCAGGGATGGTCAGGATGAAGTCTTTTACAAGAAGTTATATCTGGTGGCCTGGACTCGACAAGGATGTTGAAAAGCTCATGAAGTCGTGTTCTGGATGGCAAAGCATGCACAGTATGCCTGCATCAGCAGCTCTCCATCGTTGGAGTGGCCTTCTGGTCCATGGCAGAGAATACATTCTGATTTTGCAGGGCCACTTTGAAGGAAGATGTTTCTCAAGCTGATTCTTATTGATGCCAAGACAAAGTGGCCGGAAGTATTCCCAATGACTTCAGCTACAAAAGCACAGACTATTACACGACCATGGGAGACATTTGCACGGCATGGAATTCCTGAAGAGATTGTAACAGACAATGGTCCCCAATTTACATATGATGAGTTTGAAGGGTTCCTGAAGCGTACCAGTGTACCACACATGATATCAGCACCATATCATCCAAAGACTAGTGGGCTAGTAAGAGCGATTTGTTCGCACCTTCAAGAATGCCATGAAAGCTTCGGAAGCTGATGGAACCTCTGTCAACCAAAAGCTAGCAAACTTTTTCCTGAGCTATCCAAACATGCAGCATGCAACAACTGGGGAAACACCTGCACATCTGTTAATGGCATGGCGCCTATGCACTCGGCTTGATGCACTTAAACTGCGTTGTTCAATGCGAAAATCTACACCACCTCAGAGATTGGATCTGTGACGTTAATATAACATACATTGTTTTTTACATTCCTGTATTGTTCTTGATTTACGGAGGAGGATGTGTAGTGTATTTCATCATTACTAATAACAGATTATGTAACCATAATAGATGACGTATCCCTACCTGGTGCCATTGTATTTTATATTACAGTTCAAATTCAGCATCTTTCAGTCTGTCTTCTGCACAATAAAGAAATGGCAGCTTCTCAGCAAGATTGTATGATTGTCTCTTGATATAATTGTAAGATCCAGGGATCTTGCACCTCTGCTAAGGGAACATCTAATCAGTTCACACTGTATTCACAAATATAACTGATTTTAGATGGCCCAATCACCCCACCCCTCCCCTGCCCTGCCCTCCCTCATCCTAAAGGGCGACAACCTCTGCTATGCATAGAGTAGGCAAACCGGTTGTGACCCTTATCATAGTAGACTAATATAAAATTGTTACCACAGAATAATCAACCTCTCTCTAAAACATGTGGTGTGTCATCTAATTTAGCCCTGTTAATAAACTATTGTTCTCTGCAATCACTCACATTGCAAGGTTTCTGCTTAAGTTTGTTAAATGACTATGGGTGCAACCACATGTTAAATGGTTATGGCATGCATTAATAGGATCTCAGTCAAGAGATCCATTTTTGCAGCACCCTTCTCCATTATGAAATCGGATGCTCCATAAAACATTCCTGACAGCAGCATGATGATCATTACTATTGTAAGCACGATATCATGCAGTTGAGTTGAAACATTGCATGCAGTGACTGTGTTGACTGTGTGGGCTGTCTAAACAGTTGACTGTTATTTACCAACCCGGTAGTCCTCATGCAACTGGTCATCTGCAGCAATAAGTTGGTTTTTAGTGGAAAGGTTAGGTAGAACAGTTCAGATTATGCAATAGCAATAAATCATTATGAAGTTTGCACGTTCTTCTTCTTCTTCTTCTTCTTCTTCTTCTTCTTCTTCTTCTTCTTCTT